>MCJB01046601.1:1729-13257 GCA_002018475.1 Nicotiana obtusifolia
GGGGGGGGGGGGAGGGTATTTATAGGTGGGAATAGGTAAAAAGTGTATTTATAAAAAGTTTGGGGTTGAGTTAAAATTTGAGGGCCAAAATGGCTATTTTCTGAAGCTCAAACGGTAAAATTGTAGCTCCAACGGCTAGATTTTAAAAATCTGGCCGTTGGCTATTTTTTAAAAAAAAAAATTAGAATTTTACCGTTGGGCCCGGCCCAGGCCCGCCTGGCGGTCCCGGGCCTGCCGGGCCTTTTGTTCTACCCGGCCCGTGATGAGCCTTACCCGTTAAAAAGCCCAGGACCACTAGGGACCGGACCACTAGGCCTGTTAGGCCCACCAGGACCGCGGGCCCGTGCCGGTCCCAGGCCTAGATCGGCCCACTTTACAGCCTTATCCTAGGCTGAATTACCCGACATCATTTCTCTCTAAACAAAACGAGAAAAGAATGATGAAGTCAAAACCTAGTGTCATTTTCCCCCCAAATCTCATCGATTAGAGTGTAGATACTGAAGATCGTTGGCTTCTCTTGTAGGTTCTTCTTGTTTTCTCCAATCTCTTGTCGATTTTGAAGTGTAAAAAAATATTTACGGGCATTTTTCTTGTTTACTGATTTCAGTTCGAAGAAATGACTTTTGAGCTCGTTACATTGAGGATGTTCCATGGAGGTCAGCTACAACAGTATCCTATCAACTACGAAGGAGGTATTATGACAGAGTACTTTGATATGATGTTGACAGATTTTTGTATTTTGAGTTTGTAGACTATGTGAAAGAAAATGGGTATAATTGTGAAACATGTGACATTTATGTGAGACCGCCTAATTCTAGCACTTTGATAGAATATTTAACTGATAGGGATATTAGGGGTAGTGGGCTTCTATTAAAAAATAGGGACAAATTTGAAGTGTATGTGTCCCACTCTATTTATGAAGCATTTGTGGTCCCTCCAGCTATTGAATATGTAAGTCATGTGTGCAGGGAATCTAGTGTCTTTTGATAAAGGGATAAATCAACGTGTTAGGGCATTGAAGGTGTCAGGTTTGAAGAACCACAAAATAGTGTCTCTGATGCTAATAATATGCCTGGTGCAGATGAGGGTGATCCTTCTAATCTTGATGATACTCCATTAGTTGAAATTGATATAGAAAGCAGTGACATAGTACAAATTCAGAAATTGAAGAGCTGTTTGAGGAAGGGGAAGAAGAATGTGGTAGTGATGTTGATGAGGAGTATAGGAATTTAAGAGAAGAGAGGAAAAAGGTGCATAGAAGGAACAGAAAAGAGAAAGAGGTTCAAACTAGACATGCCAAGTTAGGTAAAAAGGGTCCAGAAGTAGGATATGATGAGTATGCAGCTAGGAAGAAGACATCTTTAGAGGGTAAGATTGCTAGAGATGAGCCATATTATCCCTCAGATGAAGCTGCTATTTTTAAAACAGATCCTGATGAAACTACTTATGATGAAGGGAAGATGAAGTCGAACAGCCAGTAAGAGCAAGAAGAAAGCAGCAAAATAGGGTTATCTTTGATCCAAGTTGTAAATTTATTGTTTGGGAAACTGGACTTTCTTTTGAGAGTGTTAGACAGTTTAGAGAAGCACTTACTAAGTATGCAGTTGATGAACATGTAGAATTAGATAAGTATGTTAATGAACCGACAAGGGTGAGGGTAAAGTGTTGTGCTGGTTGTCCGTGGCTCTTTTTTGCTAGTTATGATTCTAGGACAAAAGATTTTATGGTGAAGAACTATAATTCACGTCACAAGTACAATGGTACTACCAAGAACAAGCTATGCAACTCAAAGTACTTAGAAGAAAGATATAAGGACAGAATAATTTCTTAACCAAATAATAGAATCTTTAAATTTCAAGAGTTAGTTCAAAAGGAGTTAGAAGTGTATATTGAAAGGACTGTTGCAAGGAAAACCAAAAATTATTGTGTTAACACAGATTATAGGAGACCATGTTAAGGAGTTTGGCAGAATTCTGGACTATAGAGATGAGCTGCTAAGGGCTAATCCAGGCAGCACATGTGTTGTGAGACTTAGTGAAGAAACACATGAAGATGGAAGAAAAATATTTGTAGCATTTTATATCTGCTTTGATGCATTGAAAAAGGCCTTTTTTGATGGTTGTAGGAGGTATATTGGGTTTGATGGTTGTTTTTCGAAAGGTGTATGTAAAGGGCAATTACTTGTGGCTGTTTGTAAGGATTGGAATAATTAGATGTTGCCATTGGCTCGGGCAGTAGTTGAAGTTGAAAACACATTTCATTGGAGATGGTTTGTGAACCTTTTAAAGAATGATTTTGAGCTTGGAGATGGGACAGAGTTGACTGTTATTAAAGACATGCAGAAGGTAACTTATATTCTAATTAAATGTGTTGTTCAAATCTGTTAATCTATTTATTCTTCTAACTATTTATATTTTAACTGTTTATCTTTTATATATTGTAGGGACTTAGACAAAGCAATGAGTGAGATTCTTCCAGAGGTAGAACATAGGATGTGTGCCATTGAGAGAATGAACTATTTTTGGAGATGTGCTAGGTCAACTTATGAACAAGAGTTAAAGAAAAATCTTGATCACATGGAGAAATTAGGAGATAAAATAGTTGAGGACCTGTTATACTATAACAAAGAAAGGTGGTGCAAGATATATTTCAAGTATTTCAGCAATTGTGACAGTGTTGACAACAATATGACTGAAACTTTCAATTCTTGGATATTGGGGCCAAGGCACAAGACAATCATCACAATGCTTGAAGAGATCAGGGTGAAGATGATGATAAGAATAGCACAAATGAGGGATTTCTGTGATAATTGGATCAGTAAAATTTCTCCAATGGCACTAAAGGTGTTGCAGGAGAACACGACAAAATCAATAAAATGTGTGGTGTACCGGAATGGTCAATATGGTTATCAAGTGAAGGAAGGACACACCAGTAAGCATATAGTAAATCTGAACAGGCTAACCTGCAATTGTAGAGCTTGGATGCTGAAGGGTATACCATGTGCTCATGCTGTAGCTGCTATCCATTTCAAGAAATTGGAGCCAGTTAACTACATTGCACATTTGTACCATAGGGAGATTTATATGAAGAAGACCTACAGTCACTTTCTTTAGCCTGTAGAAAATATGAAGATGTGGCCACAATCACAAAAACCTTCAGTTATACCATTAGAAGTAAGAGTAATGCCTTGCAGGCCCAAGAAAGTAAGAAGAAAGCAACCAACTGAAATTAAAACAGGAAACCTTTCCAAAAGAGGTACTCAGATAACCTGCAGCACTGTCATGCTAATGGTCATAACAAGAAAGGTGGTCACAAGACTACACAAGGTACTGCAAGATCAACTGGTGGTGCAAAGGCATCAAGTGTTGGTTCTTCATCAACACCTTCAGTTCAAAGTGTACCAAAAACAGGAACAGGAACAGGAAGACCAAGAGGCTCAACAAAAGAGGTAATTACTCTGAAATTACTTCTATAGACTGCACTTTCGTAGGTCTGTTTTATGTTTAACCTCTTAATAATTTACACTTTTTATATGATATTGCTACTGGTATAGGAAGAGGGGCACCTTATTAAAGGCCAAGAATGGTTGGTATGAGAATTCTACAAACAGAAAGTGGAGCTTCCATCTATGATGTAAGCATATAATGTCAACTATGACTATGAACTCATTTTGATCAAACTTGGATGTAAACTAACTACGTTTGTTTCTATGAATATAGCCTGGAACATCAATTGTGCCTATAATCTCTGCAGTAGTGACTGGAGATATTGGACACAAACCAAGAACAGGGGTGAAATGAAAAGGTAAAGAAGTTATCACCTTAAGGAATCTTCAACATATTCAAGCTAAGAAAAGAATGGAGACAAGGTTAAAGGCATCTGAAAGAGTTCGTTTGAGCCAAACAAGTTCATCAGCACCACAATCAACTACCCAATAGATATTAGAACTTCAATATTTTTTTTTGCCTTTTGGCAGTTGGTATATGTAAAGACAATATAAATTTTTGTTTTGCAATGACAGGAAGTTTCTAAGTTTATGGTATTATGTGCAGCAATGACTGCTGAATTGTAGGTCTGTTTACTGAAAATGATATGCAGCAATGAATGCAATTTTGTTAAGTCAGTTTCTGTGTTTTTTTGTAAGTCTGTTTTTTTTTTGCAATATGCAGCAATTATTGTAGATTTGCATGTCTGTTTACTGGAAATGATATGTAGCAACGACTGCAATTTTGTTACGTTAGTTTTTCAGTTTTTCTGTTTAAGTTTGCTGCAAAGTTGTTAATCTGTTTTTCTACATAAATATGATGTTAATATGCAACAGTGCCTGCAAAGTTGTTAATCTATTTTCTGCATAATTATGTTGTTAATATGCAGCAATGATTGCAGATTTCTAAGTCAATGTAAAGCATGCATTTGTAACAGACACATGGTCAATTTTTCACAACACAAACTAGCATTATAAAAGTTACACCAAATTTTTACAAAATATGCTGCAATTTTGTTAAGCAACACTGAAGATACTACTGCCACGACAGATCCTAAAGCAACTTTATTGAATGATTCTTCACATATACTAGATGAAACCAATAACTTATAACTATTACACATCCACACAACACAAAAAATCAAAGTACTTTCTCCCTAATCTTGGACTTAACCAAAGAGATCCTCCACTTCTTCTCCCTTCCTTTCATCTTCTCAATCTCTCCCTCCAACTTCTCCAATTGCATCTCTATCTTCCTTTCCACTTGTTTTTTTTCTAGGCTTCTCAACACTTTCATACACTTCCAATGCACTTTTAAGTTCACCAATTTTCTCCACCGGTTTAGGAATAACAAATTTCAATCTTGGATTAATTTCTGCATCTCTCCAACGCCAAAAATTACAAGATCTTAGACCTTACAATGATAAAACACAAGAAATTAATCAAAGGTCAATCAGTGAAAGTTTCAACTAATTACAAAAATTAAAATTATCTCATAGTTTGGTCACATCCAATATCTTTTACCAGGGTTCTGAGGGGTCCTAGCAGTCATTATCGGCAGCACATAACTATGGTTGCAGCGCACTTCTTCGTTCAACCCAAGATCATCATCTTCCATCCAAAGCCTAGCCAAGTTAGTTGACGGCATTGTCGACTAAGCCCTAAATTAAAGATGCACCCCCCAAATAAGAAGAATTTCAAAACACTCAATAAGCCTTAAAATCAGATGAACCAAAAGATTATAGAGAAGAATAAAGCTTTAATTCAGATAAAAGATTCGAAATTGTAGGTCTTGGCCAGAATTTGTGAGTAATTGAAAGAGAGGAGATTTTGGGTTCTTGAAGAAGTGAAGAAAAATTGGATAGGATAATTAGAGATTTTATCGCTGAGTCTCGTTATAAAGTGAAGAGTCTCTTTTACCGTTGGGTCTCTTTATTTTAAAATGATTTTTCTTTTTTTAATTCATTTTATCCATAAATTTTTGTGTAAAATATGCTCACAAATCAAATATTTTCACGCGGGGTCTAAGGTCATGGAGGGTGGAACAAAATTCACCTGCTGAGGGGGTAAAAGAACACTTAGTTAAAGTATTCAAACATGTTTTTTTGGACAAATTTAATAATATCTTTATGTATTTTGTCTAATTTATATATCTTGCTTTTCGCCGGGAAGTATGATATTTCCTTAATCACAAGATTCAAATGATTATTAGTCTATTAGATTATGGTAATTGCAAACATGGGAAAGAAAATTTTAACTTAAAGAATAAATTTGGCCGTTCGTAATACAAGCTCAAGAATATGTCAATATTATGCCGTGTTAAGGAACAACAACTCCATTAACTGCAACGAGATATACGATTAAATATAGGCATAATTCAGCCAAGACAGACGAAACATTTACAACCCTGAACTGGACCAGGACAAGGGAAATTCAGGCCCAATTAAAAAGTTAGACTGGCATTGGTGGGGTGCGCCAGGCCCGTGCAATAGTGCAACACATGGGCGACACGCAAGAGCCCAGATAGCAAGCTACCTTAGTGGTCTCTCCCCTTTAAAAAATTAAGTTAATATCGTGTGGACCAATGATCCACGTATCAGATATTAAACTGATAAGAACAGATACTACACTTGATCTTAGCCAAAAGGCCGAGAAAGGTATGCTTTGAACCGTTTCCTTCGGCCCTTTTTATACGTAGCTTGTTGCTCAAGCTTTTGTCAAAAATACCGATGTGGGATTAAAGAACAGTACACAGAATACATAGGAGAATCATACGTTTAACAAAAGAAAGCAAGAAGTATAGCCAGGAAAAATGTATTTACTGGTAAAAATTGGGATAGCATAAAGAAAATTGAGAGAGAAAATTATTACCTTTTTTTGTTTCTGGGAAATTTTTTTGTTTCAGATACTAGTGGCTACCCTTCTAAGAGAATTTGTAGCTTCTAATATACTGTGTCAAGAGAACATACTGTGTTATAAATTATGATTACCCAACCATCTCGTTCTTATCTTTTTAACAACTTCTTCTTCACTCAAAAAAATAAGTGCATCTATTTTTTTTCCTTTTAAAATACATGTTCTCGTGCCTTATATGGAACAATGCTGAATATAGAAGTTTCAAATTTTCAGTATAGTTTCGGATATCGTTTAGTAAATTCGGGTGAGGTATAGTTACAAGTTACTTCTTGTTACTGCTTCTTTTTTATTACCGGATCAATTACTGTATTTCTTTTAATAATGTTGTGACTATACTTTTATTGAGTCGAGTGTCTATCGGAAACAATCTATCTGTCTTCACAAGATAGAAATAAGGTTTGCATACATACTGCTCTTCCCATATCTCACTTGTGGGATAACACTTGATCTGTTGTTATTATCGTATAATTACAAAGTTAATTTTTCATAGTTTCTTAAATTTATGTATGGATGTAGTTGATGTTTTTACCTTTTTTTTATACGTTATGAACTTTTGAAAGAGTGGCGAAACATATCAAGGAATTTATTTGTCTCTGTTTCATTTTGATGGAAACAGTGATGGAAAGAAAAATTAAGAGATAGTTTTCATATTCCGGAAAACTATAGTATTAAGATTTGGAAAATCGAATGAAAAAATAAAAAAAAAACTGTTCAGCTAAGAGTCTTGGACCACTAGTTTTATCGTAAAGGCCTAAGTGGCTTTATAACAGCCCAATATGCAAGTAAACGACTTGTTTTGTAACTTCTAATTGGATTTAGCTAAAATTTCCTACCCCAATATTCGTTAGCTTTTGCTCTGCATCGATTTGTTACGATAAACAACAATAACAACAACAATGTATAATTTCACAAGTGAAGTCTGAAAAAAATTGTGTGTACGTAGACTTTACCTCTATCCTGGGATAGAATAGCTGTTTCCGATAAACCCTCGGCGATTTATTACGATAAAATGATAAGATAATCTCAAGTGACTTTTAAATGGCCTAATTCTGTAAATGTCTTTATACTATCAATAAATAAAATTTAAATAATGATAAATAAAATCATAATAAGAGTGTTAATTATCACCAAACGCTTGTTTTCCAGAGTTTCTATCCCTTTTATTATTCAATTTATCACTGAATTTAAGCTTTATCAATTCGTCCTTTACCACATATCTGGCTTGTTCTTTTCACTTGACAAATAAATTAAAAGCATTACCCTTCGGGGTGGCCGAGTTAGTCGAGGAAGGAATTTCTCAAATGGGAGATTCAGAGGCAGAGCTATGATTTAAAGTGTATGGGTTTTAAATTTTAAGATAGGACAATAATCCAAAACTAACATGCAATAACAAGCAGACTAGAGAACGAACATCGATATTTAATATATATTTAAAAAGTAACGAACCAGACAAACATAATATATGAATGTACATAAACATTATTATTTCAATTGCACTCGACGACTTATCATGTTCCGAAAACGATCAATAACAAGCATCATTAGTTATTTAGGCTCAACAGAGATTAATGTATCATTTCATGTTGTTTTTTCCTTTTTGAATTACTCGGCCACCTTTCCTGTAAGTTTGTGGCCTCTTAGAAATATAAATATGCTGTCTATGAAGATGTGTTGATACACAAATATGCAAATTAGGAAGAAAACTGTATCTAGCTTGGCCATGGATATGTTAATTGGTTAGCTACTCAAGCCACTTTAGTTTTCCTTTTATATTGTGCCTTTACTCGATAGCTAATTTTAGGTGCTAACAAAGCCAAAGCCAATTACCTTTTTTTTTTAAAAAAAAAGATGAGAACAATCAATTAAAACCAAAGGATGTTAATCTGAAAATCTCTAAATTCACTATTTTATTGAGGATATTATCCTCACTAAGAAACCAAAAACAAGAAAGTAGGACCTTGCCGACTTGTCGGGGCTTGGCCTTTGAAATTATGGAAAGCACAACTCTAGAATCAAAGATTAAAAACTATATATTGTATGAATTGTTACACAAATATAAAATATAATAGGAAAAAGAAGAACAGAAAAAAAGAAGGAAGAAGGAGAAAGAGCATACACCAAAAAAGAAATGCTACGTTGCTTAGCCACCGAACCCAAATCTCTTTTGGTACTGGGTTTGGCGTATTATATTAATATTTTACCATAAATTTTTCAATACAAATAAGGTCCGAGAAAAAGTCATTGGGTTCGCCTAAACCCTCATACTCTACTCTACTATAGCTCCGCCCCAGGGGAGATTTAGAGTTCGAAATTCACTTGCATACCTCGGTTGAACCCGTCGCACAAGACTTGTTTAATACAATTTAGCCTCGTATATAGTTTATAGGCCATTATACAGGAGTGGGGTTTACCCTATGCGCACCCGAAAAATAGCGGTCGCAGGTTATCTTATTTGGAAAAACTAAATGAAAAGAAAATATAGAAAGTCAAACTTGGTACCAAGATTCAATGCGACAAACATTCAAAGCAAAAGTGGTTGCAACTGTATTTCAATTGAGCAGAAAAATAACCTCAATTATCCACCTTCTTCTCTGTTGATTGATATTAGCTGAATTATCTTCTTCTCTATTGATTGATCTTAGTTGAATTTTCTGCTCTACCAGTTCAGAGTTAAGAGCAATAAATAGTGGGTTTTGATTTATTTATTTCTTTTATTTTTTGGAAAATCACAAGGACCACTTTTCCTACTAGGGACCAAACTAAGACATAAATATTCCTTCCCTTTTAACGTTTCTCATGCATTTTCTTTTGTTCATTCTTGTGAATACTGCTCGTATATTTTTCCAATGTCCTCTTTTTGTCTGTTCTTTTTCAATGACATGACCAAGTTTTGTCTGCTTTAGCTTTAGTAGGAACTCCACAAACAGATAATAATATTTTGATCTTAAAATCTTTGTCATTTTCTTTAAAGGAAACCTAAACTAGTAAGATAACACATTTGATGCACCAATGAATACAAACAACCTGTTTCTGTTTTTTTTTTTCATTTTACTTATCGTGGAATATTTTTATATCTTAACTATTCTTATAGAAGTTAAACTTTAATAAAAAATAAAATACTTTCAAGATTCCTTCATTTTTTATGGAGAACTTGCAACACTTGGGAAAGATCAAAAGCTCATGTCATGATTCAATAACATACACATCTGACATTCCTAGTCCTATAAAAGTGAGCATAAGAACCAACAATGCATGCATTAATTACTTTACAACAACAAACTCATTGTAATCTCATAAGTGAGATTAGAACTGTATTGTGGGCCGGTCCAGGCTCGGGACCGATACGGGCCCGCGGTCCTGGTGGGCCTAACGGGCCTCGTGGGCCGGTCCTAGTGGTCCTGGGCCTTTAGCGGGTCCAGGCAATTTTTTTTTTAAAAATGGTCAACGGCCAGATTTTTAAAATCTAGCCGTTGGGCCTATTTTTTGACCGTTTTTAATTCAGAAAATAGCCATTTTGGCCCCCAAACTTTTTATAAATATACTTTTTACCTATTCCTACCTATAAATCCCCCCCACCCCCCCATTCTTTCATTTTTAACTCACAAATTCTCTCAATCTCTCTCAATCTCTCTCTAATTATTTTCATAAGTGCTTACTTTATTATTTCAATTTCGTGAAAAATTGTGAAGTTGGTGAATTGAAGTATTAAAGTCTTCAAGTCTTCAACGATATTCAATTTTCAAGAAGTTGTTCGTCAATTCGGTAAACTCGTTCCAACTCTTTAATTTTTAATATATTGTTGTGTTTGTTTATTTAGCGTAATTATAATTAATATGGATTTTTCATTGAAAAAAATATTTGGTGGTAAGGGAAAGGGAAAATCTAAAATTGGTCAATCTAGTAGCCAAGCTACTCCTCCTCCCCCTGTTACCCGTCCTTCTCCACCTATTATTCTAGATAGTGATCATCTTTGTTTTCAATTTTCCGATAGTCAATTTTTTCATGATGTTGCACTCGATAATCAATTAGATGAACAAACGATGAACGTTCTTTATCCTAATGAAACTATATTTGAAAATGATGATTTAGATGAAACACAATCGGATTTAGATGATACACCTACTAGTCCTATTAATAACCCAACTGATGCCCCGCCTGACCCTCCTGTAGTAACCCCTACATTTGATAGAAGACCTCCTAGACGGCCCGAAACATCCCTTGTTTTGCACTTTTTTACTCAATTAAGAGAAGAAAACAAAGCTAAGTGTAAAAGTTGTGGGTCTTTGTTGGCTCATAAATTTACTGGCAACCGTAGCGGTGCGGGTAGTTTGACTAGGCACATATTAAAACACCCTAGAGATAAACAGAGATATTTACAAATGAAAGCTGCGGAAGAGGGGACGGGTGTAGGTAATCCGGCTCACACTAGTGCAGGTTCAAACTTAGTCCAACCCGGAATTAACACCGTTACCGGTGGAATTTTATACTACGATCCAAACAAGGATCGTGAAGAATTAACAAAAATGGTAACAGTTATGTGCTTACCATATAGTTTTCCTTCTAACTCCCATTTTATACAATATATTAGAAAAGTTTATAATCCTACTTATAAAGGATCGCCTCGTACTACCGTGAAGGCCGACATTTATAAATATAAGCATGAATATGAAAAATATTTGCGATATCTATTTACCCATATAGATTGTCGCATTGCAATTACTACGGATATAGGTAGAAGTGCCAATGACTGTGACTATTTAACCGTTACAAGTCATTGGATAGACGAGGACTGGATAATGCAAACACGCATTATCGCTTATAGAATAATTAACTCACGCCACACTGGTAAATTTATAGCTAGCACGGTATCAGACATTTGTAGATATTTTTGTATTAGAGATAAAATAATGTCTGTTACCATGGATAATGCGTCTAGTAACACAAACGCAATAGGCATGCTTACAACTACTTTAAATCCCGCATTTTCTAATATTTTTCATGTTAGGTGCATTTGTCATATTTATCATTTAATTGTCGGTGACGGAATGAGAATGTTAAAAATAGAAATAGAAAAGGTAAAAATGGCTCTTAATTGGCTATTTTACTCAAACAGTAGGAGTAGAGTTAG
>MCJB01046601.1:15162-37316 GCA_002018475.1 Nicotiana obtusifolia
ATATATGTATATATATACAATATATACAACATATATATACAATATATACAAGACTTATATAGGCAATATATTTATATATGTCTAATTGCAATCTATTTTAGTATATGCATATATAGTTTACAAGAAATTTTTGTTGATTAAAAAAAAAAAAAATCCGGAACCGTTAGGCCTGGTTGGGCCTGCGGGCCCGGCCATTTAGCCTGGGACCGTGTGGGCTTAGGCCCGTAGCGGGCCGGTCCCAACCCCCAGGACCGCCAGGACCGCCAGGCCCGGGCCCGCCAGGCCCAGGCCCGCTGTGGGCCACAACCTTAAGTGAGATATAGGGAAATTAATGTATATGCAGACCTTATCCTTATTGTGTGTGTGTTAGGACAAAAAATAATCAGGTGTCAGCAAATCTTGAACGACGATAAATCAGACAACAAACGAGAAATATACCAAGATTCGGTCAATTGACATACGTTCGCGGTCGGAGATGAGCAATCCACTGTATAAAAGAGATTACAAAATATCAAGAGAACAACCTCACGAAGAGGCAAACTCAAGTGACACACTATCACTTGTCCCGTAAAGTTCTCCCCCTAAAAATAAATTTCAAATCCCTTATGGCTACATTGTGGATGTTGCTTATAAGAAAGAAGAATCCTCATTTATAGAAGTCTAAAACCTTTTCATACGAGAAAAAGGACTAGCCAAACATGAGAGATTTATAATTTCTTTCTACAAGAAGGAAAACCCAATTATGGTAAACATGTTGCCCTTTCCTTCAAGAGATAGGAAAACCAAATATGTTAAGAAAATTAGGACAACACCTAACAATCTCTCCCTTGGCCTAAATTTTCTAATAATATAAACTTGATCCACCTTCTTCACATAATCTTCAACAGGTCGCACCTCTAGATCTCTATTGCAAAGTTTGTCTCAACATGCGTAGCACTCCGGTCAAATTTCTCAAACAAAAATCATGATTACCGTCAAATAGGTTGCGGCTAGAACTAACCTGCCAAGATGAACCTATCTTGAACCTCGCTCTGATACCACTTGTTAGGACCGAAAATAATTAGGTGTCATGCGAAAGCTAGTAAGCAAATCTTGAGCGACGATAAATCAGACAACAAACGAGAAATATACCAAAAGAAACATAAATATTTAACGTGGCTCGGTCAATTGACATACGTCCACGGCCGGAGATAAGCAATCCACTATATAAAAGAGAGTGCAAACTATCGAAAGAACAACCTCGCGAAAAGGCAAACACAAGTGTCACACTATCACTTGTTCCATAAAGTTCTCTCATAAAAACGACTCTCAAACCCCTTATGGCTACATTGTGGATGCTATTGAATGAGAAGTAGGAAGGATCCTCAATTTATAGAAGTCTAAAACCTTTTTCTACAAGAAAAAGGACTAGCCAAATATGAGAGATTTTTAATTTTCTTCAACAAGAAGGAAAACCCAATTATGGTAAATATGTTGCCCTTTCCTTCAAGAGATAGAAAAATCAAATATGTTAAGAAAATTAGGACAACATCTAACATTGCGAAGTTAGAGAGGTTGTTTCTGATAGACCTTCAGCGCATAACTTACTTATCTACAGGGGTAAGGGCGGATTTATAGGTGTAATTACGAGGCACGTGAACCCTTGGTCTCTCCGTAAAATATGATATTTTATGTACATATTTTCCAAATTTGCACGTGGTTGAATGTTGAGTTATTGGAATAGGGATCAATTCCCACTTGATACATTTTTTCCTCCTTATTTTAGTAGTGCACCCATATACTAGAAATCCTAGATTCACAATAATAGAGAATTGAGAGTAGGAAAATACATTTTTTTAGTATATTTGGAAAAATAATTTTATCGGTTCTTGAGATCGTAGTTGACTAGAAAACTTACTAGTTTTAAAAGATTTCAACCAAGATTGCATTTTTGAGTTTTTATCCAAGAATGCAGTTCACAATCCGTGAGCTAAATAG
Source organism: Nicotiana obtusifolia (assembly GCA_002018475.1). Taxonomy (NCBI): domain Eukaryota; kingdom Viridiplantae; phylum Streptophyta; class Magnoliopsida; order Solanales; family Solanaceae; genus Nicotiana; species Nicotiana obtusifolia. Next base: position 17,140 of record MCJB01046601.1, read on the forward strand.
ACCATGAAAGTAATGTTGCCGAGTAGCTACATTACAAATAAATTTATTAAAAGAACTCACAATATCAATATAGATAATCTTGTACTGATCTACCAGCGCATAAAAAGTGAGGACAATTGTATAAACTAGAAGAAAAGATAAGGAGAAATTGATGAAAAGGATGGCTCATTATGTGAGAGTCAATCATGCAATTGATCAAAGGGTAGCAAGTCAAATTGAATGAAGAAACTAACACCTTCTTTTTATCAATAAAAGTCAGAAATTTCAGTCCAATTTTACTTCTTTTTTGTTTATTTATAGCATGATTTATCACAAGACCATGCAAATGATATGTGTTTACCTAATTCAAATGAAGAGAAAAATGCAAGTTTGGAAACTGTCAAACTGATAAAAGGACAAGGCCTACTCATTATTAGTGATAGATACTAGTTCTACCATTGCACGACGCTTTGAAGGTGACCACTATGTCGATATTCATGACAATTGACACCATTGGTCCAAATGATTGTAGCAAGAGACGGATTCAGAATTTAAATTTTAGGGGTTTAATAATTTAAGATTTTTAACATCGAACTCATCATATTTTTAAAGTTATGGATTCATATTCATTATTTCTTACTATTTAATAAATTTTTGTGCATAAATTAATGCTCCTCTTAAAAGTTATGGGTTCAATTGAATCGTAAGCATAATATTACATACACCACTGATTGTACCTTCATTAATGCTGCTAGTTTAGCCGTTTGGTTAAAATAATTTGGAAAATATTGTATAGTGCAAGATTTAATTTCTTAGGTAGTATTTTTGTTTTAATTTTTGATATATTAATTTAGGTATAATCGTATACTTGATATAACAGGGAACAACTATTTAATAATTACACTAGCTATACGGATTTTATTAATTTCCATATAAAATTTTCTGTGTTATTGTTACGACCCAAAAAGCATCGTAACTTATACCTAAAGAGCTACAACCCAGTAGGCGAACCCAAGTATTTCTAAAATAAGATCATGTTCCACGAATCCACAATAGAAGTTCATGCTATAGATAATAATAATTCAACGTCCCATAAGTAGCTGTAAAAGTGTAATCTAACCTGTCCATAAGGAAAAAATCTTATATTAGCCGTAAGGGGCGGGTATTATTTGGGCAAATCCTAAATCCAAACAAAATTCGAATTTTTTAGATTTTTAGTTTGGATTTTCGAATTACGGATCTGATTTTTGATTTAATTTTTAAAAATTTGGATTTCAGATTGAATATTAGATTTGGTACTTCAGATTTCTGGATATTCAAAAATCCGAAATTCTTATACTTTATATTTAGTTCATTATCCACATGCCAATAGTAATAAGTTCAATACCCTACACATTAGATATTATCTCATACGTTTAATATTAATTACTAAGTTACTGTCAGAATACTTTCTATTTGGACATGATTTTACTATTGCTACTTCTTATCGCCCGTATTAATGTCTCTATTGTATTTTTTTTAATAATAATTTCACCACTTGAATACTTTTTTTTAGTGATTGTAGCAAGAATGAGGAACTTTTCAAGCAATTTAACATGAGTACTTCATTTGGATATTCATTTTTATAAAAAGCAGAAACATGTCAACTTCAACGTTCAAAATCGAAAATTCATAATATTCAAACTGATTAGTCCGAAACCGAACTTAAAAAATTCGATCCAATCCGAACTATTTGAATTGAATTTGAATTGTCATTTCTTCAATCCGAAACCGAAAATTCAATCCAAACGCCAACCCCAATTTGCCTTTGGCTCAAACAAAACTCCAACATGAAGATAATTTTAAATCATAGCAAAATTAAGTACATATGAATTTTTTCTCGAAAATTTTGGACATGTGGTGTCCAGCCACATCATGCTAGAGCTTTGTTAATAATAGGGACAAATACCAAAATAATACTCATATTAACAGTAAATAGTATGAATTGACCATATATTTAGCGAATGATAGTCCATCCATGTCATGCCAGAGCTCATAAGGACAAATACAAAAATGATTTATTAACATTAAATAGAATGAACTGACCAAAAATTTAATTAACGAATGATAAAATTAAATAATTTCAAATAGTACAGGAACAAGTTTTAACCTTTTCCCTCAAAAATAATCACATATTCGGACTTTTAACATGCGTTTCACATCAAATTGAGTCCACCCAAACCTTTTCAATAATACGCAACGTTTTCTGAATGAGTTTGCTTGGTACACTGTTCTAAGTTAGAACTTGTATTAAGGCACATTTTTGGAATCTTCTGCGGAAAGAGAACAAAATTTCAATTACCAAACATTTATTTTCTAAAGCAAATTTTCTCTCCAAACATCTCACCGGCAAAATTTTCCAAAGTATTTGTAGGGCCACAGGTCACCTAAATTAGAACAGTGGGAGGACTAATTGGGAGATTATCTGATGGCCAACATTTAAAGCAAAAAAAACACAAAAGAAAAAGATCGACTCTATTATTCACCGACACCTTTGGTTGTTGTCCATTAAAAAACTGTATCTTTTTTATTTTTCATTCAATGTCCGATAGATGCATGTCTTTGAGATATATTCGCTTTTAACATTCAAATTTGCATCGAAAGTTTTTATTAAGTAAAGTATTCCCTACCAAAAACATTAAAGTACTTATTATTCACTACGGCCGTTGATGGTTCATCAAAAACCTGTACCGCAACTACGAGGTTCACATATTTTAATATTATACGGTTGAAAATCTTGTCCAAAAAAGTATTCGACAATGAAAAACCTAACCTCGATCCTGTTGTAAAAGAAAATAAAGAGTGAGCTGCGGTAAAAGAAGCTAGCAAACCTAAAATGGCAAGAATATTCCTCATTTTCAGTTTCTAGGAAAATATGATGGAGTGGTATCTTATTTTTAAAATATTTCCCACAAATCCAAACGACAAAACTTTCTGCTACTATAGTCTCTCGAGCCGATGACACAAAATATTTTAATTTATTGAAGAAATTATAAAGAAATAAGAAAGAAATTGTATCACTATAACGGAGCAAGTATTTGCACTATAAGAAATGATAACAGAAGGCAGAGACAGAGAGCCGCCCACTCAGACATACCTAAAAATTAGCGGGTGAGCCAAAAAATTTATTAAGGGATATCAAAATATAAAAAAAATAAATATTACAAATAAATCAAAGGATATAAAGAATATTTTATCTGTCTATACTGTGTATTTTTCGCACAAGAGAGTGTCAATTAATACTCCCTTGCTATAAGGTGGCTCCGTCACTATTCGAAATAAAGATAAATTAAAGAAAATTAAAAAACTAAAAAACACTACATATTAGAATTGTATGAATGCAAAACCTACAGTGTCAACAAAAATATATCGATTCAAGTATTTGAACAAGATAGATTATGTACATAATAATTTAAGGGGTCGTTTGGTTAGTGATAAGTTTTATTGAAATTATAATGACGAAGTTATATCGGATTGAGCTGATCTCAGCTCATCGAAGAAGAGAATAAATCAGAAAATGATGGCTAATGAGTCATCATGCAAATCAAAGTGTAGCAAGTAAAATTGTATGAAGAAACTAAATTAATTCTTTTACTTATATTCAACAAAAAGCAGCAATATCCCACTCTACATCCTTTTATTTATTATTTATCAAGATCGATCACAAGACCATGCAAATGATATGTGTTACCAAACTCAAATGGATAGAAAATTCAATATATAAAAGGACAAGGCACGCACATTAACGATACTCCTATCTATTAGGCTAATAACTAAAGGATAATGCAAGTCGCACTCAATATCACCGTCAAAGATCGTGAATCGGTAAATATTTCTTTATTTTTAATTAAAAAATTTAGGCTCAAACTCTAAGTATAAAATTATTTTTGATAGAAAACGATTTATTTTCATAGAATTTTTTGATGCTAATTTTAATTAATTAGGTCCCAATGCGGATACAATATACTAGGTTGAAAATTAATTATATAAAAGAGTCACACTCAAGACCAGTTCTACGACCCGTTGAGTGCGACTCTGGTCGATCTTTGTGACACTACTGGTCCTACATCATTATGCCTTCATCAATGCTACTTTACTATATTCAGTTTCTAACCCGTCATTAATTCATTGTCGACGAATAATTTCGCTAAGATTATAGGAATTGGATTATCAATCAGTTGGGGATGCAGAATTAATCTTGTGATCAATAACATTCCACGTTGAGTTACGAGTCTTAAACATAATATTATACTCCCTAAAAGACAGTGAATACAAGTAATTATAAAGAGATCTCGATTATCCATTTGGAAATGCTTAAGCAAAGAGAAATTCAATCTAGTGATCATCAAGCCGGATAAAGTAGAACAGATGGCGGACTATAATGAAAAAGAATTAGCTGATGGCGATACAACAAGTAAAAGAAGAAACATGAGGTCAACGAGTGAGCGGATCGTAAGGTCTTGAATTAAAATTTTAATAGAGATAAAATTTATTAGGTTATTTTTTTCATCTATTTATTTATTATGTTATTTCTTTTTAACTGTTTAAATTTAATGGATAAAATTATTCAATATACATACTTAAAAATAACACATATAAATATAATCGAAGTGAGCACGAACTCGTTCGGACACCATCACTATAACAAAAAACATTCTAAAGTGGGGAGAGTAGGTAAAGGTGGAACAAGTGAGCTTACACACCCTGACTGTCTAAAACGCGTGGAATCACTACCAATAACCAAATGTTGTAACAAATAAATATTACCCACCGACAACTCTGGGTGCTGTTCACCAAGACGATGTTTATGTATTTTAATATTATAAGTTTGACACATAGTCAAAATGCACTAATATGATATACTATACTTTTAACCAAATCAATATCAGATTCAGTAATTGTGCCTATATGATATACTATACTTTTATTCAAAAGCCGAATCACGGGATTCTTAATAGAAAACTCTCATTGAATTCTCCAAATGAAAAAAGCAAAAAGGGGTCTTGGGATTTCTTGGGTAAGAATTTTCTCGAGCTGCTCGAACACTTTTTCTTCTTTCTTCGGTTTTTCACATCGCAATATTAACACTCTTTATTTAGTGTTATGAACAAGAAAGCAGAATTAACACGTGTAAGCGTACATGAGTAAAATCGAGGATAAAATTTTTTCCGATTCCCCAATAAAGAAACAAGAGGGAAGCACGGTTCGACGCGACTACAAGCAAGGCCGAAGGACCCCTCGTATCGGAACCCGAGAGGAGTGAATGATGTATTTGGGATCGGGAAACAATAAGATAACGGACCCAGATCAAGTAAAGTTTTTAGACCACGAAAAAATGGGAACGGTTACGCATGACAAGTAGGGAGCCGTAATATTCGCCCTCAACTGGATATTACGGAGCGAATCCCGTCCGACATCAACTGCGGATCGACATTTATTGGAAAAAGAAATTTTTTACCTTATTTAGACTTGTACTAGGACTGAAATTTCCCTACTTTACAAAGAAAAAAGTTTTTTTTATTTAGACATACTGTTGACACGCAAATTAAAGCAATAAAAGTTCATTTTTGTCTTCCAGCTATTATTCAAAGTGTTCTTTAATTATTCTCTTCTTTACTCGCAACCGATCGAGGCCGAATTTCAGCATTCAACTTAAGATAAGGCTTGATCATCACATTATAATTGGTTTGATTGTTTATTTTATCTTTAACTTGGTTACTTGTTTTTCTTAGATCATTCGTATTAAATTAAATCACATATCCTTTAAACCGCGTACAAATTTAATTGTTACTCATTTTTTAGGGTAAACAATTTGGCGCCCACCATGGGGCGAAGGAGAATAGTGGTGATTTGATACGAATCTCCATAACACACCCTGTTTTACGCTTGTTCTTTGAAGTTTTGATTCTAGATTAGCCTAAGGATGTCAAATTCTCAGTCTGCTCACTTGAACGTTGACGCTGAGTCAGGCCATCACAACGAGAACAATAACGTGATACCTAGCAATGATGTGCCCCTTGCTGATCCCAATAGTGTCCCAGCCACCGAGCCGGTCGATGCCAGCTCACAGGCTGCCATTAACATCAAACTACCGACTGATCCCCAAAGCATCATTCGCGGGGGACCCTGACCAGCAGCTCGAGAGGCGCCCGAAGATGAAGTTGGTGGGGGTGAGCCTGCGGTTGATTTTTAAAATATTACAAGCTTAGCAAGCGGCGATAACGCAGTTACGCCATGTCCCTAACAGGGTCGAGCCCGAGTAGTATCGAGAAAATACTCGGAGGGATGATTAAGTTGCCGTGGAACCGGGTGAATTCGGGCCCGGAGAAACTTCCAAGGTAATGAAGATGCTCGAAGCATTGAACTAACGGATGGAGTCTGGCGAGAAAAAGATAGAGGCCAATGACAAGAAGGTAGAAACGTGTAACTCCAGGGTCGATCAGACCGGGAGCGCCGCCGATATTGAAGGGCCCGAACTTCAAAAAGTTCATTTAGAAGCCTTTCCCCCTGAGTGCGGCACCGAAGCCAATCCCAAAGAGGTTTCGAATGCCCGACATCCCTAAGTATAATGGGGACCACGAATCTAAATGAGCATGTAACCTCCTATACATGCGCAATCAAAGGGGATGACCTGGAAGACGACGAAATTGAATCGGTGTTGCTGAAAAAAATTTGGGAAAACCTTATCCAGGGGAGCAATGATATGGTATCACAACTTGTCTCTGAATTCTATTGACTCATTTACTATGCTTGCAGATGCTTCCGTAAAGGCCCGTATCGGTGCCATCAAAGTCGAGACGAGGAAGTCAGACATTTTCAAGGGCAAGCAGAGGGATAACAAGATGATTAGGGAGTTCGTGTCGAGGTTCTAGATGAAATAGATGGATCTACCCCTGGTCGCGGATGATTGGGCCGTTCAGTCATTTACTCAAGGGCTCAACCCTAGAAGTTCCATGGCTTCTCAGCAGCTAAAGCAAAACTTGGTGGAGTACCCGGCAGTCACCTAAGCCAACATCCACAACAGGTATCAATTGAAGATCAGAGTCGAGGACGACTAACTCGGGGCCCCTTCTGGGTCTGTTTGCCCCATTAGAACCAATGACAGGTCTAAGAGAATGATCGATTAGGAGCCGAGGCTGGTCCGAGATCGATATCATCTATACGCCGCGGATCAAAGAGGAAACAGATCCGGGCGCCATCCGACAAAGAACGACAAGAGAAATGGTCGAGGACCAGCAGCCGGGGCCTGATAAGCTAGAGCGAGTTTGACAGGTCGTTTGGGAGTAGGGAAGCACTGAGATTATCAGAGTATAATTTCAATGTGGACGGCGCAAGTATAATGTCGGCCATAGGACGCATCAAAGAGGCTAAGTGGCCAAGACCACTGTAGTCTGATCCCGCCTGGAGAGATCATATCTTGGTGTGTAAATACCACGGTACTCCTAGTCATAGGACCGAAGAATGTTGATAGCTAAGAGAAGAAGTAGATCGATTATTCAACAATGAGCACCTTTAAGAATTTCTAAACGAGCTAGCCAAAAACCACTTCAGAAACATGGACGCCAACAAATATGTCGAACAAGAGGAGCCCCAACACGTAATCAACATGATCATTTGGGGATTTGATGTCCCCTAAGGGCCAATGATAAAATGCACCAAAGTTTCTATCATGAGAGAAAAATGCACCCGGTATTACATCCCGTAAGCAACCATCTTGTTCAGCGACGAAGACGTCGAGGGCATCATATAGCCTCACAATGATGCACTGGTAATATCCGTACTTATCAATAAATCTCGAGTTAAATGTGTGTTAACTAATCCAGGTAGCTCGGCTAACATCATCAGATTGAGGGTCGTAGAACAATTGGAGTTGCAGGATCAAATCATACCACCGGCACGGGTATTGAACGGATTTAACATGGCGTGCGAGACCATGAAGGGTGAGATAACTTTACTGGTAAACACTGTGGGGACCACCAAAGAAATAAAGTTCTACGTGATCGAAGGGGATATGAGGTACAATGCCTTGTTCAGAATGCCATGTGTTCATAACATGAGAGCGGTTCCTTTGACCTTACACCAGGTGCTGATATTTCCCACTCCGGGAGGAGTCAAAACAGTCTACGGAGAATAGCCGGCTGCAAAGGAAATGTTCGATGTCGATGAAGTAATCCCGGTACCCGCAGTTTCAACATCAAAAAGCAAGAAACTGACCAAAGAAAAGGAAACTAAATAGCAATCAATGATACTGGCCTCAACCGAACCGGAAAAACAGAAGGAGCACGGAGCGGACGATGAGGATGATTACAACATCCCGAGATCTTTCATAGCGCCCGATGACATTGACGGCATAAAATCAAAGATCGAGTAGTTGGAGCAGGTTATATTGATTGAGCATCTACCAGATCAAAAGGTATACCTGGGCACGGGATTAACCCCCGAGCTCAGGAAAAAACTTATTGATTTTATTAAAGCTAATGCCCATTGTTTTGCGTGGTCTCATCTAGACATGACAGGGATTCCACTGGAGGTAACAACTCACAAATTGAGCTTGGATCCAGAGTTCCATCCGGTTAAACAAAATAGAAGGTCACAGTCCGAAATCAATACGCATTCATCAAGGACAAGGTATCTAAACTTCTGAAAATAGGTTTCATCGGGGAAGTTAAATACCCGGATTGGTTAGCTAACGTAGTAGTCATGCTTAAAAGGAAATAAACTTAGGATGTGTATAGACTATAAGGACCTAAACAAGGCGTGTCCGTAGGACTCTTTCCCTTTGCCTAATATCAATCGAATGATCGACGCAACGGTCGGACACGAGATACTAAGTTTTCTCGACGCTTATTCTGGGCACAACCAAATTTGGATGGACCCGGGCGATCAAGAAAAGACTTCTTTCATAACTAAATTCGGCACCTATTGTTATAACGTAATGTCGTTCAGACTAAAGAATCCCGGTGCCACATACGAAAGCCTAGTCAACCGGATGTTCGAAGAACAAATAAGAAAATCAATGGAAATTGACGATATGTTGGTTAAGTCCCTTCAAGCAGAGGACCATTTGAAACATTTGCTGGAAATCTTTGACGTATTGAGGAAGTCCAATATGAAGCTAAACCCGGAGAAGTGTGCATTTGGAGTCAGGTCGGGCAAGTTTCTCGGATTCATGGTATCTAACCGGGGAATAGGGATCAACGCGGACAAAATAAAGGTCATAAAGGACATCACCATAGTCGAGAACGTTAAGGAAGTACAAAGACTGACCGGGTGGATAGCCTCGTTGAGCCGGTTCATTTCGAGATCGTCGGATAAGAGCCATCGGTTCTTCTCAATATTGACAAACAAGAAGAACTTCTCTTGGACCTTGGAATGCCAGCAAGCTTTAGAAGAACTCAAGCGATATCTATCGATCCCCCCCATTGCACACTCTGAAGGCGGACAAACAGTGTAGACTTGGCGGTTTACGAGGTGGCAGTAAGTGGTGTTCTGGTCCGGGAAGAAGAAGCTAACAGTTTCCTATTTATTATGTTAGTAGAATCTTAGGCGATGCCGAAATAAGGTATCCTCACTTAGAAAAATTAGCGCTCGCCTTACTAAGCACTTTTAGGAAATTAAAATCATAACTTTCAATGCCACCCCATATATGTCGTGACCTCTTACCAAGCTGAGGAATGTCATGCATAAGCCCGAGTTCTCGGGTCAGTTGACCAAATGGGCTATAGAAATTAGCAGGTACGATATCGAGTACAAATCCCGGACTGCCATAAAATCTCAGTCTTGGCGGACTTTGTGGTCGACTTTATGCCGGCCTTGGTACCCGAGGTCGAGAAGGAATTACTACTCACTTTGGGGATTAGTTCGGGGATCTGGACCCTATTCACGGACGGTGCCTCCAACGCGAAGGGGTCCCGGCTTGGTATCGTTTTGAAACTACCTATGGGTAACGTTTCTATTAGAACTGTAAAATTGACTAACAACGAAGCTGAGTATGAAGCTATGATTGCAGGTCTAGAACTAGCTAAGAGCCTAGGGGCCAAAGTGATCGAGGCCAAATGTGATTCTCTCCTTGTCGTAAATCAAGTAAATGGGACATTCGAAGTAAAGGAGGAACGAATGCAGAGGCACTTGCATAAGTTGTAGGTGACCTTACATAAATTCAAGGAATATACTCTACAACACGTACCTTGGGATCAAAATAGTGAGGCCGACGCACTGGCCAACTTGGGGTCGTCTATCGACTCCGATGAATTCGACTCTGGGCAATGGTACATCTGATGAACTCGGCGGTAGAAGAAGGTCACGCAGAGGTAAACTCGACAAGCTTGACTTGGGATTAGAGAAACAAATACATAGCCTAACCGAAGATAGGAAAATTTCCATCGGATCCCAAGGAGTTGAGAGCCCTGCGCACCAAAGCTGCCAGGTTCAGCTTGGTCGAGGGGAAATTGTTAAGAAGATCCTTCTTCGGCCCACTAGTTAGGTGCTTGGGTCTGGGAGAGACTGACTACTCTATGAGAGAGGTCCATGAGGGCACTTGTGGGAACGACTCAGGGGCAGAATCCCTGGTTCGAAAGTTAATCAGAGCGGTTACTACTGGAACGAGATAGAGAAAGATGCAAAGACTTCGTACAAAAATGCAGTGAGTGTCAAAGACAAGCCCCAATGATTTATCAACCGAGAGAGATGCTTCACCGTATCGCCATGGTCGTTTATGAAATGGGGGATGGACATCGTCGGTCCCCTGCCATAGGCGCCCGCTAAAGCCTAATATATATACTCACGACTGATTATTTCTCCAAGTGTGTCCAGGCTCAGGCGTTCGAGAAGGTTCGGGAGAAGGATGTCATCGACTTCATCTTGGATTACATAATATGTCAATTTGGGATACTGATAGGTGAGAATTTTGACTACTTATTAGCGCCTTTTAAATTTTGTTTTAGTCTAAAAGCATTGAATTATGCTCCCGAAACGGATGAAATTGTACAAAATTGCAGGAATGCTAGAAGTTGGGCTCCTCAGATGAAATCCGACTCAAAGAGGAGAAGTCCAAGCACAAGGCAACAAAAGGGCACAGAAGCATACAATGTGAGGTCTGCAGAAGGAATTCTGCAGCCACAAAAGAAATTGCGGACTACAAAATTCCACCTGCGGCCGCAAACAAGGAAGAAAAACCCAGCAGACATTAGTGCAAATTGTGAACCGCACATGAAATGTGCGGTCGCAAGAGCTGGGCTAGAATCCAAGATCAGAGAGTGTGCAAATTTCCAAGTCCCAGGCCTCTGAGAATTGAGGACTGCACAAGAATTGTGCGGCCGCAGAAGAAGTGCCTTGCGGTTGCAGACATAATTGTGCGGACCGCAGAAGATTAGTTTGAACATTTGCCGAATCATTCCATTCACACTTGGTTTGAGTTGGCGGAAAATTTTATTTCTATGTTCTTCTCTTCGAGGCACATGGCTACACTTCGGGATGAGATTCTAGCATTCAAGCCAGAGCTCAATGAACCACTACACGAGATATGGGAGCGGTATAGAACAGTGGTCAAGGAATGCCCCAACAACAATATGACGGAAAACATGATTCAACAAACCTTCTGTCGTGGGATTAACACGACCAACCAATGTGTGGTGAATCAACTTGCCGATGGAAATATTATGAATACGCCTTATGCGGAGGCATTTGAGATTCTAGATGAAATGGCGAAAACATCATCAACGTGACAATCTCGGGCTAATGTTCCACAAGGTGATCCCTACGTGATCCACCTTCGCAAAGAGTTGCATGACCATGGGCAAGCCATAGCTGAATTGACTACCACTATGAATCAACTAGCAAAGGCTTCAACTTCAATAAGTGCAACATCTTAAGCAAGTCAATGCCATGGAGGGAGTGAACATGATGGTGAACAAAAGGAGAACCAAGGGTCTGCAAGTGCAACATCGAGTGGAAAATTATGTGCAAGAAGATAGTGGATTTGATCAAGATGATTCTTACAATGACCAAGAAGAGGAGGTGCAATATTTGAACAACTTTTAATGGCAACGAAACAATTTCCAAGGCCCAAATCAACAACAATGGCGACCTCAAAACAATCAAGACAATTGGAATTCTAACAACCAAGTTAATTGGAGTGGTGGAAACAATCAAGGGATTTGGCACAACAACAACAATCAAGGAAATTGTAATGGAAATAATCAAGTAAATTTGGGAGGTAACAATCAAGGCGGATGGAACAATAGTCAAGGCAATCGGGGGACGGGTTTTCAAAGGCCCCCCGTATCAACAGCCAAGCAACCCGTCTCCTTATCCTTCCCATGGTCCTAGTTCTTTAAATAATGAGATGGGGTGTATTGAGAACATGTTCACAAAAATGATGGAAAAGAATGCCGATTCGGATGCCCAACTTTCCTCACACAACACCTCGATCCGCAATTTAGAAATGCAAATGGGGAAAATCTCTCAAGCTCTCAATTCTCTTCCAAAAGGGTCACAACCAAGTGACAAGGTAGTGAACCCAAAGGGTGGGAACAACACGGAGCATGCCATGACCGTTATGACAAAAAGTGGAAGAGGTAAGAATACACCCACCTCAAGTCAAAGGCAACTTGTGGATGATGAGCAAGTGGTACAAGAAGAAAAGGTCCCCAACGATGTGGTGCAAACAAATGATGAGGTTCGAATTGATATTGATGATGGTGTTGAAGAGACTCAAGAGGAGGTGAACTCGTCTAGGGATCACGTTATTGACATACTAGAACCGGTAGTGCAAAAGGCTAAGGCACCATTGCCTAAGCCTCCACTTCCATATCCTCAAAGACTTGCCAAACAAAATGGAGAGAATCAATTCAAAAAGTTCGTTCAAATTATGAAGAGTCTCTCAATCAATGTGCCATTAGTTGAAGCTTTGGAACAAATGCCCGGTTATGCAAAATTTATGAAGGATCTTGTGACAAAGAAGCGGTCAATGAATTTGAAACTATCAAGGTCACTCATCAAGTGAGTGCAATTGTGCATTCAATGGCTCCTAAATTGGAAGATCCCGGTGCTTTCAAAATTCCTTGTACAATAGGAAGTGCCGAGTTTGCTGAAGCTCTTTGTGATCTTGGGGCAAGTATCAACTTGATGCCCTATTCGATTTTCAAGACCTTGGGAATTGGGAAACCAAGACCTACATCTATGAGATTGCAAATGGTCGATCGTACAATGAAGAGAGCTTTGGGAGCGATTGAAGATGTCTTGGTTCGTGTTGATAAATTCATTCTTCTAACAAATTTTATCATTCTTGATTGTGAAGTGGATTATGAGGTGCCGATTATTCATAGAAGACCTTTCCTTGCTACGGGGAAGGCTCTTTGTGATGAGGAAGCCAGAAAACTCATTTTTCGGGTGGGTGATGAAAAAGTGGTATTTCATGTGTGCAAATCCATGCGGAAACCAAATAGCAACGAGGTGTATTCTTTTGTGGACTTGGTGACCGATGTTATTGTTGATGATACGAGTGCCACAATCAATGTTGGTGATATGTTGGAGGCTGTCTTGCTCAACTTTGATGATGACGAGATGGATGACTTCATGGAATGTGTGAACTCTTTGCACGAAATGGGGTCGTATAATTATGCACCCCGGAAACTATCCTTGGATCTTGAAAATAGGAAAACTCCTCCTATAAAGCCTTCCATTGAAGAGCCTCCTACCTTGGAGTTGAAGCCATTGCCTTCACATCTTCGGTATGAATTTCTTGGCCCTTGTTATACTTTACCGGTTATTCTTTCCTCTTGTTTGACTAACGTGCATGTAGATTCTACATCGACGGTGCTACATAAAATGAAGAAGACTATTGGATGGACATTAGCAGATATTCGAGGAATAAGCCCTGCATTTTGCATGCATAAGATCAACCTGGAGGAAGGTGCCAAACCATCTATTGAACATCAAAAGATACTCAATGAGGCTATGAAAGAAGTTGTCAAAAAGGAGATTATCAAGTGGTTGGATGCCGGAGTTGTCTACCCCATTTCTAATAGTTCGTGGACTTCTCCGGTTCAGTGTGTCCCAAAGAAGGGGGCATTGTGAGCACGTGATTTTTACCGTACCCGAATTATCTTTATGAAAATCATTAGAACAGTTTGTGATTAATCATTAGTCATTTTAGGATTTATTAGGTTAGTAATTGTTCAATTGATAGTTAATTAATTCATGAAAAAAAAACACAAAATATTACGCATGGCTTTTAGGATATGTTTTACATTTTTAGGATTAAATTAGTTATTGGTTGTTTGATAAAATTGGAAAATCATAAAAATAGTGCATGTTTACACTCTTTTAGTTTTAATGTTTAATTCTTAGAGTTAGCATTATTATTAATTTCATGAAGTAGTTATTTTTAACTTAATATTTTGGTAAAATTAGAGTTTAGTTATTGAGTAATCTAGTTGTTAAAGGTAAAGAAGACTTTATAATTAAGAAATAAGAAAGAAAGAAGGTAGATGGATTGGGCTAAGTCCTAAACTGAAAATGGCCCAAATCAAATACCCTCACCAGACCAGCCCAATTACCCTCATCAGCCCAAAAGTTCCCCTTTCCCTTTAGCCCGATCTGGGCCGTCGATCTTAATCAAATCAACGGCCACGAACTCACCCCACCCCCCATATAAAAACATCTTTAACATTAACCCTAAACCTAATCTAACCCATCCCCAAACCCGCCGCGGCTGCACCTCCGCCTACACCACTGCCGCCGACTCACCACCACCAAACTCGCCCAAAATCGGACGAGTTAAAACCCCAACTCGTCCGTGGTCCCCTCCCCTTCTGCCCCACGTACTACGGTCTAACAAACTCTGATGAAACTCGTACCCTTAAGGGTTTTGGGACCATTTGGGACCACACCCGGAACAAATGGAGGCCGTCGATTGATTCTTAATCAATCCTCGCCTTCCATTTATCCCGGATTCGGTTTTTGAAAGGGGTTTTGGAATTATTCAGAGGTAAGTTTTTTTGGGATTTTTTTTCTTTTTTGTTCTCATCTGTTATTTTCCGGGGGTTTTTGGGGAAAAGGGTGCATGGGGGAGGATTCTATAAATAGCTCCATTTGTAATGAAAAAAGGGGTTCGATTTTTTGGAAGTCTGAAAATTTTGGGTTAGTTTTCGAGAGGTCTGAAAATATTAAGAGACTGGAAAAGGAAGACGAAAACAAAAAGGAGTGAGAGCTATAGAGTGGCTGTTTGAGAAAGAAACAGAGAGGTCATTTGGGGGGGTTTCTTTTAGAAGTCGAGAGTAAGTAAAAGGATAGAACATTGAAGAAGGGAGAAAGGAGATAGTTAGAATCTTCATTGTCTTGAATAACGTCCGTCGGGAGTAGCTGGGTCATCTGCTTTGTTGCGATTCGTTTAACGCTGTGTCTGACGAGTGCGCGCAACAGTTTGATTAATACAGTTACTGCTAGCTGCGTGTGTGCTGTTTGCTGTTACAGAAACGAAGCTGTTTGCTACGTCTAGGTATGTAGAAATCCTTTTTGTAATCCTCCTTTCAATTTTATCAGTAGTAATGGGACTGTTAGGTTATGATTTTTGTCCTAAACCTTTTACTCGCAATGTTTAGTCATTGTTAGGTTCATTTTGTTCTGTTCGAGTTGGAATTTAAGTAAAACTGTCCCTCGTGTTGACTCCTTTACTTCTGTTTGGTACTCATCGCTGTTGGGTATGTATTTGCACTAATATTCTGTTTCGGTTTGTTTAAATTGCTCAATGAATGTTTGATTCAGTATCAACTGAGGGAGTACCATGATTATCCCTGATATTTTGCTAGAATGCTTACCTCTGTCTGTTCTGTCCATTTGATTGTTTGTCATAATGATCACTCTTTGTATTTTATACAAGTGTGAACTCATACTCTCCCCTTAGGATTCGGTTTGGTTATAGATGATGAGCATTGAGATATTTGGCCAAAACTGCTTGCTTTTGAATTAGTCGTGACTACATATCCTGCTGGAATAATGCAAATATTCGTAAACACTTGCTAAATCACAAGTCACGCGTACTTCTAGTGTCAATACAAGTTAATCATATGGTTCATGCTTAGAAGTTTTTCTGCTAAGATTATGTTATTTTCGTGAAATCTTTACTAAGCTTAGTCGATGCTTCAAGTGCACATTCATTTGGTTAGTTTTGAATTAGTTCTCTGTTTCTAAGGAAAGTAAGCCATGTATTTGCTCGTTCATGACTGACCATTGATATGAAATTGAAATGGCTAGTCATAGAAATGGTTATTTCAAGCATTGTTCTTTGGGAAAATTCATGATTGTATTTGAAATTCTGTCTCTCTGCTTGAATGTGTATAAATAGGGTGTTATTGGCAAAAATGTAAAGTCAGTTGTGCGTATTATTGTCTATATTTGTATTTGTTTAAATTATTGGTCGCATCAGGTTGAGTTATAACCATCCAAGGCTATTTTTCCACAAGATATTCAGTAACCCAAAAAAAAAATATAAAAAAAAATAATTGTATGCTTTATAGTGTTTGGACAATACTAATACATGTTTGTGTGGATCATAATTTATATTTAATCTTCATTTCACTACTCGACACCATGCAACGTTAATAAGATGTAAGATGTGCCAAAATAGTAGAGGCGTGCCATATACATTTAGCAATTTAATTAAATAACTAATGAGTAAGCTTTTAACGTTTCAAGCTTTAGTGTTCACTGTTAGACATTATTAATTACATTGTCATTATGGGTACGGTTCCCGTGACATAATGACGATGCGAACTTCGGGGGTGCCTTTTAGGTGACCCGATTTTAATAATGTTTGAATAATAAAACTTTTGAAACAATTCGAGGTGTGCCATACCAAACTAATTTGTATAAACATATGGCCCTCATTAATTAAACATTTAGAAGACTGAGGCGTGCCATTTAGCAAATTCCATGGCCCTCGACAAATTAAAAATGCGTAATTTGCTTTAGGCGCGTTAGTTTATTAATTTAACTTCCTAACTTCGGGTACGCATTTATGTGACCCAAATTCCAAATCTCGATGTTTAATTAAAAGATGTTACAAGTAGCGGGTGCATTTATGTGACGCGATTTGTGACATATGTTGATTAGCATTGCAAGTCTCCAATAATTTTAAAAGGCGAAAAAAGCGGAATAAAGTGAAAGGCACCATAGGCTAACAGCATGTATTAAAATTAGATAATAAAGCCAATTATGACAATAAGCGACCGTGCTAAAACCACGGAACCCGAGGGTGCCTAACACCTTCCCGCGGGTTAACAGAATTCCTTACTTAGAATTTCTGGTTCGCAGACTTCTTTATGAGAGTCGAACTTTTCCTCGATCTGGGATGCCGGTGACTTGGAACACCAATCTAAAATTTCCAAGTGGCGACTCTGAAAATAATTAAATAATCCCATTTCAATTAATGTCACTTTAATTGGAAAAACTCTTGTTATATATTCCTCTCGGGGAGTGTACGAAAAGAGGTGTGACACCGAGCACTCCGGACTCCAAACCAAATGTCCACACAAGTCTAAAAACATCATACAAACTAGCTCGCGCGATCAAAGCACCAAAATAACACCTAGAACTACGTTTCGGACATCAAAATGTATAAAAAAAAAATTTAAAACTCAAAAATATGCAAGTTTACAACTGGACGTCCAAATCACATCAAATCAACTCTGTTTTGCATCAAATTTTCCAAACAAGTCATAAATGTAAAATGAACTTATTCCAAGTCCCGGAACCGAAATCTGAACCCGGTAGCAACAAAGTCAACTTACGGTCAAACTTAGTCAATCTTTAAACCTTCAAATTACTAGTTTTCAACAGATCACGCTAATTCAAATTAGGGACTTTCGAATTCGATTTCGGGCATATTCCCAAGTCCCAAATCACGATACGGACCAACCGGGGCCGTCAAAACACAAATCTGAGTTCGTTTACCCAAAATATTAACCGTAGTCAACTCAAATGAGTTTTAAGGCAAATTTTCATATTTTCTTCAATTTTTCACATAAAAATTTTTCACAAAAAGATACGGACTGTGCACGCAAATCGAGAAAGGCTAAACAGAGTTATTCGAAGTCTCAGAACACATAAATGAAGGCTAAAACCCAAAGTAACCTATCGGGTTATCACACTTGGTGATGTCCAATCCTAAAACTCGATATGAAGTATTAGCAATAATAAATCCAACAAAGGTTAGGGTCGATCCCACAAGGAGTGTGGTGTGTGCTAGATCGTCAAAGAGGGTGTTAAGTTGAGAATTCCTAATTTAATCTTCAAAACAAGCGTTGGATTTACAATGGGATTTTTTTCCTCCGATACAATATTTGAAATTATTTACTAAAATTGTCCAAGTTTTGTATATTACCAGCCCTAAACAAGTTTTTCTTACAATTTATATACAATTCATTATTAGTGCCTTAAATTAGGGGATTCTTGCTTGGAAAAGGGCGTAATTAAAGGGAAAGAGATTCAAATTGCCCTTCCATCTAATAAGACTCCTTCCAGTTGTATGTTATCTATTTTAAGCCATAGTTAGCGCAACTCTTCTCTCTCTTTGCCACTATTATCTATTTTAAGAAAAGAATAATGTATGATATGATAGTATACAAATTAAAAATAAATTTCATACAAATTTAATATAAAATTTGATATATCTACAACAACATACACACTAAAAACAAAATTCATACAACTAATTGTATAATACACAACTTATTTACAACTTATCTACAACTTTCATACATCATTCTTACTTAGAAGATACAACTACAATATCATACAGCTTAAATACAATTTTCATACAAATTTTATACAATACGTATTTTGTATATATTTTGTATGTGTTGTGTTCTTCTGCTTCTTCTTCAAATTTCAATTTGAAAATCTAGCCAAATCAAATCCAATCTTCACCAAATACCCTCAAAATCGAGATATAAACTACATAGAATATTCCTAATCATTTGCAATAACACTCCCAAACAAAAAATATTTTTTGAAAATCCGAATTCGAATTCAAAGCTTCGAAACTTTTTAATGGTTGTCAATGGTAGAGAGTCAAACACCTTCAAAATTTATTGATTGACAATTTCAATTTGAACAATCCGGCCAAATAATTAAAACACATCTACTACTAGCCAGCCATCGGAACACCAATAAGAAAAAGGGAAACACAGTAAAGCTCCAAGCTATAGCCATGTAAAAATTCAAATCGATAAAAAATTAATCCCTTTCTTTTCCATTGTTAGAGAAAATTATGAGCTTTAGAAGAAAAAATCTTGTAGAAAGAGGGTTGATTTCAGAGAGAAAAAGAGGAAAATCCTTTAGAAAAGATTGGGGCTTGTCTGGGTTAGTAAGGAATTGTGAGGATTTTGGGTTTTACTAAATTAAAAGACTACAATCAAGGAATACTCGTTTAAAACTAATTTGAATATAATTGATAAATTGTATATGACCATGTAATTAAGTTAAAACTTGATTACGGAGTGTAAATAAGTTTCATGTGTAGTATAGGTAGGTAAAAATATTATTTGCAATTACGACTACAATTATAACTAAACAACTATTACTTACTTCACCAACAAGGGTTATGGTGGAGCGGTAAGTACTCCTTCATCCTTAACCAGAGGTCTCGGGTTCGAGTTCTTGGGTATGGAGTCGCAATTATTAAGGAATGTTTTACCTCAATGCGGACTTTCCGGCACGAATCCGGATTTAGTCGAGCCCCAATGTGGATACCGGAGTCCGTGTGAAAACTAAAATTACTTCACTAAGGAATTAAACCGAACATGTAGAAGGCAACTAAAATCGGATTGTTTTCTTACAAAGAGAAGAAGCAGGGTTGTAACCTCAATATGGCATTACTAGTTCATAGGTGTATCTAACTTGCTTAAATACTACAGATTAGTGATTATGGTCCAACATGCCTAGGAAACTAATTAATAAAATAAAAAAATATTAATAATGCAATAAATTATATTATAATGCTCCAAAAAATGGCCTTTTAGAAATAAATAGAAGTCTACTAAAGTAAATAGACGTTTCCTTAATTTTGACAAATATGTGTCTATACGACAAATGTAGAACCTTATTTGTCACTAGGTATTTAAGATACATATCGCTTCTTAAAAATATACTAGTATTTA
>MCJB01046601.1:46151-67621 GCA_002018475.1 Nicotiana obtusifolia
TTTTTTTTTTTTTTTTTTTTACCTTTTTAATATTATAATTTTTCTCTTTTTAATCAACATTATGGACTTACCTATTGAACAAATAAATTTTATTTATAAAATAAAAAAATAATTTTCTAGCATATATAATGTTGGAATAATAATATAATTAAGCATAATTTTCAAGAATATATAATGTATATTATAAAAATACCTTTATTTTAAATAATTATTGTTTATAGTTACGTGCATGAAATATATATTTTGAAACTTTTATTTTCTTTCATTCCCAATTGTTTAAATAAGTTTTTGAGTTTTTGTTGTTAACATCAAAAATTATTATTACGAACAAATTATTCTAATTTTTTTCACTATGTTCAATATTTTATTGTTCCAATATTATATATGCTTAAATACTATTTTTATTTTTAATTTATAAATAAATTTATTTATTCTATAGGCAAGTCTATAATATAAATTAAAATGAGAAAAAAATTATAATATTAAAATGTTAGAAAAAATAAAAAAAAAGATAATTTAGAGGGTAAAATAGGTATTCAGCAATTGCAAATTTAAAAAATCTAAATAAGTGACCTTCTAAATACTATAGACATAATTAAGTGACATTGCTATTACAAACGAAAAAAAAATTACAAGTAATCTCGAATAATTGAGTGACTCTTATTTGGGATTGAGAATTGGGGGTTGTTGTTTGACTTATAACTAGTGACACTACAACTTGTGACATAGACTATTTGTTTTAAAAGAAGCATTAAAAATCAATGTAATTATGACCTTTCACATTTCTCCAAGATAACATGCATGAAGAAATGACTACTGCCACTTCAAGGTACAACAAACAAACTGATGAAGAATGTCACCTTTTCCTTACGTAATGGAACTTTGTTTTAAAAAGTAACATATAATAACAACAAAATAAACCCGAAAGTCTACTTTGACACTTTCTCACAAAAGCTTTATCTTCTTTAACCCCAAGTCTCAAATTGGCCATTCTCGGTCTAAACAAATAATTTTCTCCAATTTTTGGCATTTAACATTTCCAATATTTTGAACCTTACAGCAACAAAGTTATTGATCGTACTTGGATCAGAATAATAGAACAGAAAAAACTTCACAAAGCTCGACCTACCTAATTTATGATTCTCAACAACTCTTGAACACCAATAAACACAGACTAAACTCAAACATTTAAGAAAAATTACATTAAATAATCGTTCACCCGATCGATTAAATTAAAAATAGTTAGCGAACGCATAATATATGTATAATTCACGTACAATATGTGCATAACCATATTTAATCAATACATAATCTATACATACCGACTAAAAAAAGTAAAAGTGAATCTAACCGGCTATTTATGTAAAGATCCCTAAACTTAATTAATTTTCACTTTCCCCTTAATATTATCCTTGATTATCAGAGTTGAGGCCATTGAACAGCTCAAAAGATAAAACCCACTTTATGCTCCCTCGCAAAGGCTCTCAAGGCCATGATGGAGAAGCAAGAGGCAAAAGATGATACTCAATTTTCCAAAACATCTTTCTGCTGGGGTCTAAAAGGAAAGAAGTATATATATTAATTAGTTGACAACTTTTAGGGGTCAAAAAATGGATTAGATATGGTTTATATGACCCAAAAATATGAAAATGTATGGGACCCAAAAATACTTAGGTGTGTTCAATGTTTATATCAAACTATATTAATTTACAATAATTAAGTAATTTCATGAGATGAGAAAATATATTATTTAATCATGATTAATTGATAGAGGTCCACATACAAACACAGCTTATGTATCTATTAGAAATAAGTTTTTATTCTTTGACTGTTGTATCTCCACCTTGCCTCAAGTCCTAAAATAACAGGGAAAACCATCTGCAACAAATTGATTGATATCGGTCGATCAAACAGTTGACAGGAAAACATATCGACTCGGTCGGAATAAAAGAAAGCCAAAATCGATAGAAATTTTGCAGACCTAAATTGGGCGATTAATATTAAATTTTTGACGCTGATCAAAGTCGGTGGTCTAGTATTTAAGATAAATGCTTTGAAAAAATTGAGTTGAGTAATTTAAATTGATTTATGCACGAACCGATATTCATAGGTTGGACTAGATCACAGCTTCACCAAGAGATGCACTCAATACAGCCACTTAAACGCAAGAATATGCATGACCTAAATAATGTGATTGAAAGTTACAAAGTCCTACTGAGCGGACTACCAATCAAGTTATATATGAGAATAAGGCGTGCACTGTGCCATATGAAAGTGTAAATTATCACAAGTGGACAAAAATCATACGCAATAACAATTTATATAATTAAAGCTGTACGCCGCATATGTACATTGCATATATGAAAAACATACCTACAAATAAACAAAATAAAACATACATACATAAAACGATTATAATAATACCTTATTCGCTAGTAACTTAGAACAATTAGCAATATAATATTGAATCAAGAAAATAGTCTTTGACCTATGCCACAAATAAATGAAAAAGGTTAGCATCATTTATGGTTATACATACACAAATATATACTATTAATTACCTAAACTCATAACATAGCTTCAACTTCATCAAAGGATTCCACAAATAGTAATTTATATAAAAATATATCTCTTTGTCTTCCAAAACAAAAATTAATCCATTGATACGGTAAACTTTTTACTTAATTTTTATGATACAAGTATTGTAATTATGCATGTTTTAGCTATATACACAATTGAATCCGTATATTATTAAATTATTTAAAAAAATTTATTTAAAATCGACTGAAATTGATCGATTGTTTGTCAGTCAAATCTTGAAAAT
Source organism: Nicotiana obtusifolia (assembly GCA_002018475.1). Lineage (NCBI taxonomy): Eukaryota > Viridiplantae > Streptophyta > Magnoliopsida > Solanales > Solanaceae > Nicotiana > Nicotiana obtusifolia. The sequence goes on from MCJB01046601.1 coordinate 48,976, forward strand.
CGATCGATTTTGATCGATATTTTGTGGTCAAATGAATTCAATGGCAACTTAAATGGACCGATCAAAATATTGACTGAATCGGTCGATAAGTCACTTGAACAATATGCAATCGACTCCGTTCCTCCCATTTCTCTCATCTCTCTTCTCTTTTTTCTCATCTCTCATCTCTTATGCTGCTCCAATCACCATCGTTAGCCTCAGCTACCTCAGAGATAGGCATAGAGATAAACAATTTAATGGACTTCAAGCTCAATTGAAAGCTGATCTCCTTGAGTCTAGAGGTTATCCATTGCCCTGGTTTCATGAGTCAATCATCCCCTGATGCTCGTTCTCCATGTGATTGACGTCCACATGATCGTGCTACCCGTGCGAAAGATAAAGGTTCTTCCAATGATGAAGGAGATGATATACTAAATACTCCTTGAACAATATTTGTGATTTGCTAACTCATCTTTGAACTATATTATTATTTCTATTAAGTAATTAGTAGTACTTGTTTTAATAGTTCTAATCAAGTTATTTTGAGTTTGTATCCATGAATTAGTTTGAATATTTAAGTTATTTTGATTTAGTCTAAACTAGTTTGAATGGTTTAGTTTGTATTTTGGTTGGAGATTATTGTATTTTTGGGTGGAGATTGATGTAGATTATTGTATGTTGGGTGGAGATTGATGCAGTTGTGTTGGGTATTTTGGTTATTGTTATTAGTTGGAGGTATTTGTTGTTGTTTGGCAGCAAAATAATACTAGAATAATAGTTGTTTGTATAGTAAATTTTATGACTTAGTCATTTAGCTTTGCGTTTATGACCCTAAAGTCACTTTCTTTTCTTTTTTTGTTACGTAAAAGTCATTCAACCTTGCGTACCCAAAAGTCACTTTTCTTTCTTATGTTACATAAAAATCAATTTATTATGCTCTAATTATCACTATAGTCACTTTGACCAGATTTTATAAAAGTTTCACCTGAAAAGTCTATTATGCCCTTGGCATTATAAATCCTCCCATTATGTAATACCTTATATATTATATACTATATAATATATTTTTACCTAGGTATTTTACTTATAGTTAAAATAACTTTATATTATTTTATTTATTATTTTATAATATATCCGTACATTTTGTCATGGCACTCAATTTATTTAATCATATCCAAACATGAGCATATATTGAAACATAAATATGACAAAAAGTATTTATTTATTAATATTTATTTAAAATAATGAAAACAGATTTAGTTAACAAATGATAATTTTTTTTACGGTCAGTTAAACTTTCAACAAAATTCAAAGATACTTGTGTTTAATATTAAGTCTTTTAAAGCTTTTACTTATTAAATTTTTTTTTAAAAGTGCTAATTTGATGTGTCAGTATGCTAAATGTGGGTATTTTATTTATTTGATTAACGAATACGGCTTGACTGATATATTTGTGAGATTTGATTTTATAATTTTTTTAACAATATTTCATTAGGTATGATTAAGAATATTGACTTGAGATTTATTCACAGTAATGTTAGTAACAAATTTAATAATGCTACCTCTATATCTTGAAAAAATTAAATATTGAATAAATTATAAAAATAATAAATTAAATAATATTAAGTTATTTTAATTATAATTAAAATACCTAGGTAAAAATATATTATAGAGTATATAATTTATAGAAGGTATTATATAAATGGAGGGATATATAATGTCAGGGGCATAATGGACTTTTCATGTGAAAGTTTTATAAAATTTGATCAAAGTAACTATTGTAAATTGTGATAACTAGAGTATAATAAAATAATTTTTATGTAATAAAAAAAAAATAACTTTAACATAATGAACACAAAGTTGAATAACTATTCATAAAATTTACTCTTATTTGTATGTACATTTTTGTTTGGCGGGTAGTACAGCTATAATATAAGCACTACATGCCAGTTTTACCTTAAAAACCAGCCAAAGTCTGTCGATTAATTAATAAACTTTTTTGTAGAATTGTCAAGTACCGAGAGAATTTAGTCAGTTATTTGGAAAAAAAATATAGAACTGTTAAATACCGATCAAATTCATAAGTTATTTGGCAAAAAAATAAAATTATTAAATACCAATCGAAAACGATCGTAATTGGCCAAAAATATTAAAAAATAAATCGAAATTGGCCAGTTACCTCAACTTATTATATTCAAAAGTTTTATCGTTGAAACCAACCGACTTCGGCCGATCATCTTGTTATATTCAAAAAAATTTACTTTATATATCGATCGATTTCTGTCGGAGGTTATTTCAGATTAAGAGATATTAATATAAATCGACCGTGGCTTTATTTCAGGTTTTTTTAATTTTATTGGGTCATGTGTCATAAATAAGACTAATTTGAATTGGCCGGATCGACTATTTTCGGTCAGTAGTAACCAACCGATTCCGATCAGTTTGCTTCGCCAACCTACGGATTTTTCAGTTAGTTTTCGGTCAACTTTTTCTTAAAACAGTCGGACGGCGATCAATTTTGGTCGTTGGTTTTAACCATTTTTTGTATTGTTTTTTATTTGGTTGGTGGATTAGGAAGAGGGAATATAGCTTGTTATAAATTACCAAGAGAAGTCATCGGGCTATTTGGCTAATCTAGCTGAAAAGTTCAATACATTGTGAAAATTCCAAAATTTGGGATCATTCTACGAGCTGATAATGACATGAATTAGAGCTTTGCTTTGGGACAAAATCTTCGCCATTCTTATTATTGTTATGAGCTGACGTAAAAGGTCTTAATTACTCCAATGGCCTATTTTCAAGACTAGTAAGGAACTTGAGATAGGTGGTGATGCTAGAAATCTATACAAAGATTTTATATCAGTCAAAAACAATCATTGTCCCAGACTCTAATTTCATTAGAAGTATTAATTAAAACACTACAACAAATAATAATAATTACGCCTCAATTTCAAGGTAGTTTAGATTTATATACGTTAATAATGAAAATGTGTTTATTATCCAACATGTTGCAACAAGATGTAAATAAATGTGCAATATTCTTGAATATTCTCCTCATTTCTTAATTCTTCTGAGCAAAATTCTTCTTTATTCCTAATAAGGCTGCTTCTTGTTAACACAAACACCTAGTAAAAGACAACTAAAGAAGAAAAATACAAAAACCACCAAATCCTTCTCTTTGTCAATTGAATGCAAAGAGTAATTTCCCAGGTTAAATCAGTAAATTCTAAGCAGAAAAAGACATTTGAAAAGGTCAGTTCTAAGTTAAGAAAATGACAGTTCGAGAAGAGGGGAAAGGGAGCAAAAGAAGAGGACCTTTTATTATTATGATGTTAAAAAGACTTCCCACAAGTCACCCCCAAAAGTACTTAACATAATTGAAACATCAATTCTTTTTTCCTGAAACCTTTGTCTAAAGTTAGCTTTTCACTCTTCCATTTCATATTCCACAGCACATGGTGTGCTTCTCAAAGCATAAGTGAGGTCAGTATTCTCCTTGTTGGATATAAGAGACATGAATTAGGGGAGAAAATTAAAACACATTAAACAACAAAAACAACAACTGTTATTCAAGAATTACTGGCAAGACTTCTTGTTTGATGTTACCAAATTTTGCATGTCCATAAAGTTGGTATGTGCCTTAAATTTTCTGCTAACTCAAAGTTTTGTATCTATTATTTCCAAGAGTTCAAGTACATTTAGCTGTCATCATAAGAAATGTCCTTTTGTGAAAATGAACAATTCTGCTGATGTGAGACAGTTTCTTGTTTTCATATTGTAGCTTTACACCCTTTTGTTTTATTGAATGGAATAGAAATGCATCTGAAATTCTGCTCTCCCTCTTCGGAATACAGAAGGTGGCAGTTGTTTGATAAATCGATTTTATGAATTTCTAAATGGGAAAGAGAAGAAATTGGTTTACTTTTGTCAAGAGACTTTTCATTCCTGAGACAAAACCAACAGCTGATCAAAAGGTTTGAATTTCAAGATTCTGTAGCTTACTAATGAGTTTTGATCTTTGGATTTCTTAACTGGAAATTATGAAAAATATTTTCAGAAACCAAAGAAATGGAAATGTTTTTTTGGAAGGTGCAAGTTGAGGAAATGTCCTGCTATAGAAGCACCTGAGAAAACATTAAATGAGGCAAAAGAAGAGCAGCGGAAACATGCTTTGGCTGTTGCTGTAGCAACAGCAGCAGCTGCTGAGGCTGCTGTAGCTGCTGCTAATGCTGCTGCTGATGTTATCCGTCTAACGAATGCCCCAAACGAATTAAAAAGGAAACGTAAAGATGCTGCCATTAAAATCCAAAGTGCTTATCGCGGCCACCTGGTAAGCATCATCTCTATTGTTTCTTGAAATTTTCCTTAGTCCATAGTCTATTTAGCGTTTCTGCTCCTGCAATTCCATTATGAACTTGTTTTGGACTTCCATTTGACTGCATTAGGTTGAGTATCAGGTAGTAATCAGGATAGAAATTGCAGTCATTGCTATAAGCGTCTTGAAGATCTTCATACAGCCATTTATTGATAAATTGACAAGACTAAAAGTTCCCAAGATTATTCAAATCTTTTGTTGAGAATTTAGGTAGTAACTTGTAAATAAAAGGGCTGAGGCCGCCGAAGCAAGTAAAAGACCGAAGAGTCATCTTTGGGGGCTACTATGCATCTTTCTTCTTAGTGGAGTGTAAGGCAGGTTTGGATATAGCAGGATTTGAGTCTACGACCGTTATGTTAACAGCCAAATGCTCTACTAACTGAGCCATAAACCCAAAAAAAAAGTATGTAGCAGTAAATAAGGACTGCTAAAATGCAGGCCCCTCTTCTTCTAGAGGAGCACGGCTTTGTATGAGACTCGTACTGCAGAGCAAGTGGAGAAAACCTAAGGTTGCACCCTGTCTTTTTTTTTTCTTCCTTTGGCTGGTAACCACATAAGGTGGTCTATCACCTCGGTTGGGGAGAAAAGCATTTTTGTTGTCGGAAAATCTCTCTTAACTTAATTAAACTCTTCCCTTACATAGCTAGGCACATTTTTAAGAACTTATGCTTGTTTTTATGGCTACTTATCAAAACTTCTCTGGCCTTTGCTGAAATGAACTGGTGCCTAATCTCTAACCTTGTGGAATGTTGTGTAGGCTAGGAAAGCATTAAGTGCTCTAAAGGGATTAGTGAAGCTTCAAGCGGTGATTCGAGGTGAAATTGTGAGAAGAAGACTCGTTGCCAGATTGAATTTCATTTTGCCACTTCAAAAGTCAAAGGCAAGAGTGTATCAAATTAGACTCCCTACTTTAGATGATTATCACGACTACAGCGACAAGAAACTCATTAATAGCTCAAACGAGAGCATGAAATCTAACGGATTAAAGGTAAGAAAAATCGTTCTACTTTTCTCTAATAATTAAAGTTCCACACATAGTTCAACTACAACTATTGGATCATTGATTCAAGGGAAAGGAAATTGATTTTGTCGGTCCAAAATGATAGGATTTATCTAGTGTTTGCAGTTTGAAGATTGTAATTCCTCTGTCTCTATATTTGTAATATGGTTTTGATCATTGGCAGCTTAAATGCAAGAGCCATAGGACTTGGGATTTCAACTTGGCTTCAGAACAAGACACTGAAGCCTTGTGGTCAAGAAGAGAAGAAGCCATTACCAAAAGAGAGCATTTGATGAAATACTCATTTTCACATCGGGTAACTTCACTTGCATTTGTATTCTCTCACTCCTTTGTTAATAAAATAAGATTTAACTAATATATGCTATAGCACGTAGCCTGTCTCATTTTCCAGCTTACTAATCTCCTTTTTATAGACAGTTACTTGTACTTATCTTTTAGGTAACCTGATCGTCAGTGTATAGAAGTTACATATTTACATTATATTGCTTCTTTGCAGGAGAGAACAAATGATCAAACTTTAGAGGAATTATTAACCAGCAAGCAAAACCGGAGAAGCTGCAGGTTTGATCATCAGTTGGAAGAACATGAGGCACCAAGAAAAGCAGAGTTATTTGATCAATTTACAGACTCAAATGTTCCTCTAACTGACATGAATGGAACGATGCCACTTAAAGTGAGGAAAGTGCATAGATCAGATTTTATAGAGGAACAACATTCTCCTTCTTCACTACCAAGAAGATCATTTTCTAATGTAAAACAAAAATCAAATGTTGATGTTAACTCTTTACCAAACTCTCCTATATTTCCTACTTACATGGCTTCCACAGAATCTGTAAAGGCAAAAACAAGGTCAATGAGCACGCCGAAGCAACACCTAAGGTTACCCGAAACATATTCAGGCCAACATTCTCCTTACAAGCTCAAGGTTTCGTCTTGGAATTCATTTAATGGCGAAATGAATAACAGCACCAGAAAGAGCAGAACTTCTAGCAGATAACTCTGAATGTACAAGGTGTTTACCAAGATTGAAGAGTTACTTTTTTTTAGATCCTATATTTCCCGCCAAGCATATTCTAGATGAATATTGCTACCTCCAACTAACGCAAGTACCGGGTAACTCTGTCCACCAAAGATGAGTGTCGTACATTATTGACCTGTTCTATTCAGTAGTTCCAACAAAGGAAAGCAGAAACTCCTAAATTTGCACCCTTTCTTCTAGACTTGAAAACGATCAGGAAATGAAGCTACAATTGGAGCTTGAAGCTGCTTGAGTAATCTATCCACAGTTGATTGATGAAAGCCAGTGCACATCTTTTATTACTGGATTAACACTTCCAGAGATTGCCACAATGTGTATATAGTTCAAAGTTTTTCTCCCTTTCCTTGTTTGTTATTCCTTGTTTTATTTATTTAATTTTTTGTCTTGGGTGCTTCTGAGTTGAGTATGTTAGGCAGAAATTTTTGATGTTGTTTGGTGGCCTTTTACCTGGAAGCATTTCCAAGTTAGGTATTTGCTTAGGGGCTTAGTCTGTGTCTGCTATATTTGCTTGGCTTTATTTCTTTTGGTTTCTTCCTTTAAACCAAAGATCACCTCTCTATTATTTCATGTAAAATTCTTTGAAGAATAAACTTCTACAATATCTAAGTCTTCTCGTTCCGATTACACCTGATTTCGAAACTAAAGAAAATGGATTGAACCAACTGAATGTAGCCACGAAAAAGCATTTTGATATGTAAGATTACTGACAGATAAACAACCAAAATTGACAAAAAAGGGTAGTTTGGTCGCCTGTTTGGTAAATATAGTCTGAAATGCTTCTTAGTTTCAGGCCTTTTTAATCGTTTGATCTTCATTAAACAAGCCAAAAATATAAGCCTCAAAATTTGCCTCTTGATGGAGGACAGAAGAAGTAGCCCCTCCTGTATATTTTGAACTAAAGATAACACAGTCCAGCAACAACTCTAGTGATCTCACATCTCGAAACAAAATCAAATATATACTTGATCATAAGACAGAAAGAAGATTCACAACTATTCTAGAAGGACATGGCATTTCCTAGAACCATTGTTTGCAATGGCCGAAGTCCTGTCTAAGTATAGGCATGCATTTCCTACAGTGACCGAGGTCCATAAGCAGGTTATTGCGTAGCATGGTTGCTGCAGATGCTCCACAGAGGAAATAAACGCCCAGTTGCTCCTTGCTCATTAACAGAGCTTTCCTTCGGCGGGCTTTAGCAGGATACTGTTGCAGGATGAAGCAGCAAAATTTTTGGAGTTGATTAAAACCAGAAACTGACTATCTAATCAGTTATTTTTACCATCTTGTTCACAAATAGCTGATCTCTTAAAGTATCGACTATCTTAGCTAAAACAGCACCATTGGCAGCTAGATAATCTTCAGCATCCTGTCTACTGTTTAAAACCTGTCCATCTATGAAGTAGCTCCCTCCTCCTTTCAGAATGACTTCATGTTCACAAGCCAACTCCAAAACCTCAGATTCTATGCAAAAGCCTCCTCCAAACTGTATCCTCAGTTCAGCTTCTGTTGCTGCAGGGGCTAGCTTATTTTTAACCACTTTTACACAGATCCCAAGACCAGTAATCTGGAAAAAAATTCAACCCAAGTACTACTCTAGTTAAAAGATAACTAATAGAGTAAGTGACAAAACAACATCACTTAAACTCATCTCAGACAAGTCCACTGGAAACAAAGGATATTACAAAACAAAGACAAGCAGGTAAAGAGTTTTCTTTTTAATTTTTTCCTGGGGTGAATGCAAGGTTTAAGGACGGAGACATGACGCCCAGAATGATTCACACTATAGAACAGCAGAAGGAGCAGAAGCTCTCTCCAGTTTTGCTAGAGGGAGTGAATAGTACAGTAATAGCAGGTGTACACAATTTAAGAAAAATCATAAGCCAATGTATCTGGATCACAGATTGAGAGGTCTTCCAATCTGAAAGTAATACACACTGTAAATGACTAATAGATCATACTCGCGTCTATTTGATTAGCTCCTAGCCGATGAGCATCTCAAATATCCAAAATGAAGTAGTTTCATATGTTCTCTTCAACAATTAACACACACACATGTCTAGGTCCGATGGCGTAACTTAAATAATTTCAAGCTTTTTACCCTGATGACTTCAGTTGTTTATTTGATTAATTATGTTTTGTAAAAGAAAATTAAACTGTCAGTAGGGAATAGCATTCTCTCCTTCTCATGCTCATAAAAAAGAGACCGGAATGACAGATTCGGAACAATTCATATCATAATTGGCCTACTACAAAATATTTCTGAAGGCACGAATCAATGAGTCAAAAACATGCAATATTTACCTCATCCCTGGTCTTAAGCAATTGTTTTCTAATCGTTCTAAGTCGTACAGCAGCATAAAAAGGCAAAGCATTTCCACCACAAGTTACTTCCTCCATACGCCCTGAGCCTCGAGCTAATCCTTTGTTCGATCTTACCTAAATAGAGGTCAGATCAGTATGCCAGCTGTAACAGAAAACAGATTGCAAGATATAATGTGTTCTAGTAACCAGAACAAACCTGATTAACGAAAATAATTAGTGTGCTAGAGTTGCATAACGAATAATGAATTTTACGTAGTGCTTGTGTCATTATCTTTGATTGTAAGCCTTTAGGAGAGTCACCTAAAGTAGCATCAAGCTCAAGTCGGGGAACAAGAGCTGCCACCTGTTAAAAGAAAAAAATTTAAAAAATAAAACTAGAAATTTCAATTAGTAGCCTGAGTCAAGGGGATCAATATGATGAAGTAACAGGTTGGGTACGAAAATATAAGAATGAAAAAGGGAATTGTTGACACATACTGGGAAAATTGGAGGAAATAAATCAGCCTTGAATTATAAAGGGAAGCACTTACACTATCAACCACAATTACATCCATGGATCCACTTTTTGTCAGGGTATCAACAATACTTAGCAGATTCTCAGCAGAATCTGGCTGTGAAATAAGGAGATTTTCTACATTAACCCCTATTGCTTCAGCAAGAGATGGGTTCATTCCATTTTCAACATCCAGGTATGCACAGTAACCTATCAGTAAAAAGATAAATAGGATGAGAGGAAACTAATTTGAAAATTGTTTGAGGAAGGAAAAACTGAAATGGTTGTAAAGATTTCACACTAACCATTCTGGATATCATTATCTCATGCTAAAAATTGAAATGTTTCCTTCCAAAAGGTAAATCATCCTTATCGTTGAGAGCTAGAACCACTTTCTTGTTTACTCTTCATTAATTTCTTCTAAGTAATTAGGTTGGAAACAACATGGATTGCAATATGTATATCTGCAGATCAAAATGCTTAATATCACTACTGTCTAAGGTCGTTTTTTCAATCATTCTGTGGTGCCCCCCGTTTCAAGTGGTATCACTTTTTGTGTCAAACTAGATCAAATAAGATCTAGTTGTTTTCTAATCAAAATTTGAGAACAAGATAAAAGTAGTCTTTTCTTGAGAGTTCTGCGACATATTCATTTCCCAAAAAAAAAAAAAAGAGAGTTTTGCGACATATAAAAACTCCGAAAGCACTCAATCCATTTCTTAGCCAATATAATATGCTCATCTATATAAGCACAAAAAAATTTGCAGCCATGACAACTATGCAAAAGAAAAAAGTAAGGATAGTACCCAATTGGAAAACATAAAGTTTCCGTTCATACAATATGAATAAATAATAAGCTAGGAAAACATAATGTGACTAGTAATGGGTCATTGAATTATTCACCTCCAAGCTTTTGAGCCTCTTTAATTACATGAAGGGCAAGTGTTGTCTTCCCAGATGCTTCTTGTCCATAAATTTCAACAATTCTTCCCTTCAGAAGAAAATGCAAATGAACAGCAAGTGTTAATACCCGCAATATCCTTGTTACAACAACAGTATCTTAGTACTTTGATTTAGAGAAGCAACAGGCACTAAAATCATTATACAGATTACTACAAATTTAAAACACACGAAGAAGTAATTTGATCCAGAGAAGCAACACGCACTGAAATCATTATTTTATAACTAATCATCCTCGGATACTACTACGGTACTGGAAGATCCCTTCCCCAGAGGAAAAGGAACTATGGTAACAAATGGCACTAGCATCTTCTTATTGTTCAATGACATATGTCCATTTGGTGAACCTCACAGCAGAAAAGGAGAATGCACTAGGCACATGACTATCCTCAGACAATTATGCGACTGAAAGCCAATAAAGAACCACTTTTAATTGGATGCTAGCCTTAAACAAGTTGGTTTAGAACAGCAGCTGATTTATACATCCAATATGGTTATTTTCAAGATAAGCTAAGACAAATATACACTATACTGTCCTAATCCTCTCCGCACAAAAGAAACCAAAGTCTGGCAAAAGAAAATTGCAAACTCTAACAAATAAAAATGTTTCAAGAGATCAGACATTCATGGCCCTTTGCACATACAGGAAAACAGAAAATCAGCCATTACTTGTTTGGGATTACAAAATTTAGAGAACAGCACATCAGCACTACATGAAGACCCCATTTATGCAACCGGTATCGGAGACAAAATCCACATTTGGAAATAAGCACATCTAATGTAATCACTTTATATAAAATCACCTTGGGTAGTCCTCCAATCCCAAGTGCTAGATCAAGCCTCAACGAGCCAGTAGGTACAACAGGTGCACGTCGTCTAGCACCAAAGAAGCGCTGCAAGGACAACATTGATTCTTTGCCAAAATCACCTACAAGCTGCGAGAGGGCCGAATGCAATGCAGTGGCTTTCTCTGATGTTTTGGTATCATCTTGGATATCATCAAATTCACCTTCTGAGATTCAACAAAAAACAAGGTTGGAGTTATTAAGAGACGCCTGAATGCTCGAGGAGCATGATATACGATGAAGCCACAAAAATATTTCATGCAGTTTAACACCAATAGGTAACTCCAACCTAAAACTGTACTTGGAGACAGGCAATTGGTTTGGCAGCATACAATAAAGCATTATCTTACATACATTTACTAGTTGAGAACGTAATCTCGTCCTATTTCCTATTTGTCGAGTTTTCTGCCAAATAATTGCTCTTTGATTTGCAAGGGAACCGATATTTTACCGCAATAAGTATTATGTTTCATACTAAATCGAAACATATATAGTAATACCACACTATTAGTAAATGCAAAACAAATTTTACCAAGCAGAGTTCTTTCTAAAAAAAAAAAAAAATTTACCAAGCAGACTTGTGGATAGATGTGCTAGCTGCATAGCTGAGAATGAGTTGCCATGGTAAACAGCTATCAACTAAAAATCAACATGTTCAATATTCTTGGCAGAACAGAATAATTTCTTCTTTCTAATCTCAATATATTAAGGGTTGATGTCTAATCTTTGACTAATCAAGAAACAAGATATTTAGAAATATTTAACTCTATGTGTACTCTCTTTTTTTGCCCCTTTTTAACTCTATGTGTAACTAACCAATATTATGCACTCTCTTTTTTCCCCTTTCCCAGTCAGTGTTATTCGGATCACATAGAATAACACAAGAAAGCTTCACATGGGATTATGCATACAATGTCAATAAGGGACTCAAGGAGAAAACCTGCTATATAATTCTAACCTGGAAACATGGTACAGCAAAATTCAGCCATCGAAAAGTTTCAAAGACTAGATTCAAATGGTATGTATAACACAAAAGCACCAGACAATTACAGAACTTGCAACCAAGCATTTTATATTATAATTTTCTAATTGTTCCAAAGACTTATAATATATCAAATTCAATTTTTGCATTCGGGAAGGATGAATCGCTCCCGAAAAGGAATGTATTGATTCTCTCCCAATTGGTTGGACCATAGGTGCGATGATTTACTTCACGGGCGAGGTCTCTGGTCCAAGTCCAGGATGAAGAATCTGACTACTTCATGCACGCTCCACTTGGCTCCGGGGATATAGCTCAGTTGGTAGAGTTCAGCTCTTGCAATTGGGTCGTTGCAATTACCGGTTGGATGTCTAATTTTCCAGGCGGTAATGATAGTATCTTGTACCAGAACTGTGGCTCATTTTTCTAAGTAATGGGGAAGAGGACCGAAACGTGCCCCTGAAAGACTCTACTTAGACAAAGATAGGCTATCAAGAACGTAGAGGAGGTAGGACCCCCCTCCCCCCCCCCCCCCACAAAAAAAAAAATTTGAACTTTTTAGGTTAACTAAAAATGATTTGAACTTTAGAATCATACAAATAAAACTAAACAAGAAAAAATGGTTTTTATCACCTGCCCAAGATGCATCAGTGCTCAGCATCCTTGTCCAAGCAATTCCATTCTGATAAATAATTAACCCCCAAAAAAAGACACATAATAAGCAGAAAACTTAAGCAAAAATAATACTACAACAACAACAAACCCAGTAGTTTCCCACGAGTGGGGTCTGGAAAAAAGCAAAAATAATACTAACAAGATATAAACTATACTTATGACTGAATTCTAAGTTCAAACTAACAAATACCCATTTAATTGTGTATACGTAAAGAGAGAATAAAATTACCTGGGGTTTGTAGGGGGGAATGGAAAGGCGGCGAATGGAGGAGGGAATGAAACGGAGAAATTGAAGTGAATGAGGCACCATGGTTTGATCAGTAGAGCATTTGTGCCGCTTGTAGCTTGGAGGTTTAGCAGCTGCAGTGCTCTTAAGTCCCGCCATGAATTCGCGTTTATATTTCTCTTCTTATTCTCCATTTTTTTTAGGACCAAAAAAGGGACAACCTTTTTTTGGTTCAGAAAATGACATAGATGATCCCTTATGTTTGGATTAAATTTAAAATAATCACTTACATATACACATAAGCAATTTTAATTTTTTAAGTTTGTCAAAGAGCAATTTTTTTTGTCTATATTAAAATTTAATAAATTCTGACTTTAATTTAACAAAAACGTAGAAAGAAAGACACAATCAAAAATAATGACTAAATCTCGAAAAGTTGTGCATACATCAAAAATAGACCAAAAACAACAAAAATATCTAAAACGGCAAATGGTCAAAAATACTCATTTATTATTCGAAAATGTTCATTTATACTCTCCGTTATATTATTGGTCCACTACAGCCTCCCACGCCATAGAATTGGTGCAAAAATACTCCTCCGCTGCTGTTAGGACCCTCCACCGTGCCGATATTATCCCATGTGGTATGATATATTGCTAACCATCACCAACCATCACCGTCCCCTACTTCTTCCACCACCACCTCCCTCGTTTACCCAACCATCACCAATATCACCTTCTCCTTTACCACCTATTCTTCCACCACTATTTGACCACTAATCTTGACACCATTAAATCACCATGCTTTCACCAAAAGTCAAACTGAATTGAAATTTTTGATTTTTGGATTTTATTTTCTAATTTTAATTTCAGATTTTTTTTTAATAATTCCAAGTTTCATAATACATCTACAGTAACATAAATATTTGATCTTTACTAGTTCATATAACAAGCAAAGAGCCTCTGAACAATAGTTAACTAAAGCTTAGAGATAGGAATAATCAAAGAGTATTATTAATTTTGCACTAGTTACCATATCCTTAGATTCTTCATTGAGATTAGGCGTTTATTTTCTTCCTGAAGTATCCAACTTTTAAAGAGTTTATCTCCTTTCGTGTCGCATATGTTCACACAAGAATGGTAGCAAATTGGAGGGCAAAGTACATTATTCCCCGAGCTAAAACTAAATTATGGTTGACCTTTTCCAACTTAAGTTTATTTTGGTGAGGCTTTTTCAGAGACTTAGGAACTTTCGCTGTCTCATCCCGTTGATTCTCTGTTTTCTACTTCTTATCAATGTAAAGATTCACAGTATTCTGCTTCTCCATCTCTATTGCCGTGTTCAATTTGATTTCAAATGATTTGATTGAAAAGTAAAGTTCTTAAAAGTAGTAAGATTTCAATTCAGTTTAATTTTTTGTGAAAGAATGGTGATTTGATGGTGTCAAGACTTGGGGCGAAAGAATAGGTGCGTGGTAAAGGAGTTTGCAGTAGTTAGGTAAAGAGGAGGAAGAAGAAGAAGTAGTGGAGGAATGTCGGGGCTATAGTGGATCAATAGTATATAAGATGATATAAATGAACATTTTCGAATAGTAAAAAAATATTTTTAACCCTTTTTCATATCTAAAACTAGCTTTCTTGAACTTTTCTCAGTGGCTCCTTTTCGTAAGGTATATTCTTATCTCAGCTGAACTCATTTGCATAACAAATTTTCAGGTGAACTCATTTAAACTTGAATATCTGCTCCCCGAACCCATTGTGAAATTAAAGCTCATTGGGCCTGTGTTGGCACGGGCTGCACCCATCTAGTACTAATATAAGCGTTGGCTTGCCATTTCCCAACAATTCAAAGCCTCTGAGGTAAAATAATCGCGCCTCTAACTTAGATATGATATTATTTCTAAGGTATATGTCTCTGTTGCTGTTGATCAAATTATTACGAGTAATAACTTCAGATCCTTCATTTAATCCTTCATTTAAACAATTCACTGTTCTTGAGCTGAGGGTCTATCGGAAACAACCTCTCTTCGTTCATAAGGTAAGGATAAGGTCTGCGTACACATTACCCTCCCTAGACTCCACGTGTGGGATTTCACTGGGTTTGTTGTTGTTGTTGCATTTCAAACAAAAAAGGAAAGTTAAGAAATTTGAAGTGGAAGAAAGGATGGTTAGCTTTAGGCCACAGTATGGATTCAGCTTTTTCATCTGTTGTAGCAATATATATTTGCACATGTCGCTAATAGCTTGAACCCACAACCCACCCCGTATAAGGTATAACCACAGGCCTTAATTTGAGTGCCAAAAGGAAACACACTCTCGTTCAATTTCCTTATCTCAATCCAATTTCAAGGAACCCTAACTATAATTTATTGGCTTAGAAGAATTTAATGGCTCTTGGATTAGAGTCCTTATACCTTAGCTGTTACCCCCTTGAATCCTTCTTGTAACTGTCAATTGTTCTCACGCATGTCGGATACAGTTCAATGTCAAAACATTCTACTCCACAGCTTGCATAGAGTTCCCAAAAGTCCTGAGTGAAATCCAACAGGTTGAGTCAGGTTCTTTTTAGTCCTTCGTTTCAGTGTGTATTTGGTCCTACAATGATTTAGTCCAAGTTCTTAAATATGATGACGTTACATATTCATAAATTCAAATGCATACTTCGGTAGTATTTAAGCAAGTATGTTTATTTTAATTTGTTTATCCCAGTTCTTTTGAAACTAAAAGAAAAGGTTTCAAGCTTCTGTGTTTCACGAGTTACTGAATGATTAAGTTGGGAAAGATCTATGGTTGTTTAAACTGTGGGCAAGTTGGCTTCATATGCTATTAAATTCTGTGTGGATTATTGTTGAAATTTCCATGTGGCAATGTGAACTGTAGGCATTTTATTCAACAAGGTAGTTTGATCTTTGACATAGGCAGGAGCTTGTTTCTGTAGAAAAATTAGTGCACAAGGAGGATGGTGAAATTGTGGGACACGCATGGAATATATGTTGCAAAGTACAACAACAAACCCAGTGGAGTCCCATAAGTGGGGTCTGGATATGTTGCAAAGTAAAAATAAATTAAATACATTTTGAGGAAAAAGAACAGAGAAAAGTCTAATTTAAGTCATTCTCACACGCATATGCAAGTGGAAAACATACCATTTGCCAGCTTGAGGTGTTTACGGGACACACCCGCGCCAAACAGAAGTGTCTATTTGATCATTAGCTAAGTTTGTATGTCTAGCTGACAAATTGTGCACGTTTGAGGGGCTATCTAGTAATTTAGCCAAAAAAAAAAAAATTGCTGGTAGGGTGTTATTATTTTTAGACCAGATTCTTTTTTGTTTTGAACATTCTAGTAATTTAGCCAAATAAGTAAGCCTTTATTGGTATCAGGTATTAAATGCTATATTAGATGTTCTCTTATATGCTATGGTGTCCATGGACTTTTATGGTTTGTAACTTGCATAATGGGTGAGATTTATTTGCAACATCTATTTCTTGTCATGTATTTTATGAACTTATGAGCGAAATTTTGCTTGTTATCAGTACTTGGGAAGAGTTCTCTGATGGAAAATGAAGAAGTCATCGCTGTTAAAGATGCTATCCACAAGCTGCAACTCTGTCTTCTTGAAGGCATTAAAGATGAAAACCAACTCTTTGCTGCTGGGTCTTTGCTGTCCCGGAGCGATTATCAGGATGTTGTAACTGAACGCTCAATAGTAAAAATGTGCGGTTATCCTCTTTGCAGCAACTCTCTGCCTTCTGAAAGGCCTAGCAAGGGACATTACCGGATATCATTGAAGGAGCATAAAGTTTATGATCTTCACGAAACATACATGTACTGTTCAACAAACTGTGTTGTCAATAGTGGAGCATTTGCCCGTAGCTTGCAAGATAAGAGAAGCACTACGTTAAATACAGCAAAACTTAATGAAGTCCTGGAGCTATTTGTGGGATTGCATTTGCATTCCACAGAGAATGTGAAGGAAAATGGAGATCTAGGATTATCCAAATTGAAGATTCAGGAAAAACTGGATGTAAAGGGTGGTGAAGTTTCAATGGAAGATTGGATGGGTCCATCTGACGCAATTGAAGGCTATGTTCCGCAGAGAGATCGAAGTGTGAAGCCAGCACTGCTGAACAACATTAAGAAAGGTACGAGAACTTCAATGATCTTTTAGCAAAAAACTTCAATGATCTAAACGTGCATATGTAGTAGTTAACAGAGAAAAGAACCTACAGACTTATGCTTGCTGTAGTCACTACATTTGAAATCTAGAAAAAACTTAAATGATCTAAATGTGCGTATGTAGTTAACAGAGAAAAGAACCTGCATGCTTATGCTTGCTGGAGTCACTTCATTTGAAATCTTAGAATAAGAAACTTCATATTCTAGTTAATCAATGTATGCTTTTGCTGATAAAGACAAATACTTGTAACTTGGCAGGATTCAAGAATAAGCAGACCAAACTCCAAAATGAGAAAAACATGATACTAAACGAGATGGACTTTTCCAACACTATTATAACTCAAGATGGGTATAGCAGTTCAAAGTTACCAGCTCCTGTAAATGTTGTCTCAAGTAAAAAGGTTAAAGAAGCACAAACAAAAACAAGCTATGAAGTTAGGGATGCTGATGTTTCTATATTGGGGAAGCAAGTTGATGCCTTGCAGTTGCATTCTGGAGAAGAAACGGAAAAAACAGATTCGAATGATAGAAGTTATAAGGTCGATAAATTTAACAACGGAGAAGTGTCTTCTGGTCCTTGCCAACATGATGTCAAGAACAGAAGTCTTGAGGTACTAAATATGTCTGATGCCGGAAGAGAATATGCATCAGATGGTGCACGTGAAAAACAATCGCTCAGATCTTCTCTAAAATCCTCAAATTACAAGAAAATGGCTCGTTCAGTTACTTGGGCTGATGAAAATATTGATAATGGCACTGGAAAGAAAATGGAGTGTTCATCCGAAATATCAGAAGAAGCAGATCAAGCTTATAGGGGATCAGGCCCTACAGACATGGAAGAGGTTGATGATTCATTTAGATTTGAATCTGCAGAAGCATGTGCAGCAGCACTAAAACAAGCAGCAGAGGCTGTTGCCTCAGGTTCTGATGTCCCTGATGCTGGTATGACATTTTCATTGACTCTCCATATTAGTAATATTAATAGAGATTGTATGAGTAAGTCATACACCCTTTGGATCTAATAGCTTTTGAGTTCTGCTGTGCATGTGATTTTTAGTGTCCAATGCCGGGATTATAATATTGCCGCCTCCACAAAAAGTGGATGAAGCAATACTTCAGGAGAACGATGAGGTGCTTGATACAGAACCAGCTCCTTTAAAATGGCCAGGAAAACCAGGCATGCCAAATTATGATGTTTTTGAATCAGAGGACTCTTGGTATGATAGTCCACCAGAGGGGTTTAATTTGAATGTAAGTTCCTCATCAAACCTTCTACACCTCTGAAACTTGCTACCAATGTTTATTGTGCTTGTTCTCTCTTCATTCCTTCCCCCCACCCCCACCACCCCCAAAAAAACCCCGTTTTCTCCTTTTTCCCTTTTTAATTTTCTTGGGTTTCTCTGTATGTGTTTCTAATTTTCTTCAGCTGTCACCTTTCGCTACAATGTTTAATTCCCTCTTCACATGGATATCATCATCGTCCTTGTCATTTATATATGGCAACGATGAAAGCTCTAATGAGGAGTATTTGTCTATCAATGGAAGAGAATATCC
>MCJB01046612.1:2871-43401 GCA_002018475.1 Nicotiana obtusifolia
TAACTGCAGGACATATCCAGTACTTGCTCAATTTCTCCCATCGTTTCATCTTCACTATTTTCCACATGCCCAATCAATACTCATTCAACAGGATCTAGAGGGCTCATATAGGGCACTAATGATGTGGAATCACTCTCCACCACAGAGATCATGGATAATTCTTCATAGTGGGTTGGCAACCTGAGCGCTTTATAAACATTGAATACCTCTACTTGGTCACCTACTCTCATCGTCATCTTTCCTTCACAAACATCAATAATAGCTCGGCCCGTGGCTAAGAATGGACGCCCCAAAATAAATGGGACTTCTTGATCGGGCTCGTAGTCCAGGATAATGAAATCAGTAGGGAATATGCACGAACCCACTTGAACTAGCACATCTTCAATCACTCCCTCAGGATGAGCAAGGGAGCGATCAACTAACTGTAAGATAACTGTTGTTGGGCATGGATCACCCAACCCCAACTGTCTGAACACCGATAGCGGCATCAAATTGATGCTTGCTCCAAGATCACATAAAGCTTGCCCAACAACATGTTTCCCAATCGAGATTTGAATAGTGAAACTACCTGGATCCTTCAATTTCTGAGGCAACTTACCTTGAATTTTGGAACTACACTCCTCAGTGAGTGCCACAGTCTCAAACTCGGTTAGTCTCCTTTTATTTGCCACAATGTCTTTGATGTACTTTGCATATTTGGGTACTTCTTGCAAAACGTCAACCAATGGAATATTAATTTGCACCTGCTTCAAGATATCAAGAAACTTTTTATATGCGTCATTATATCTTAATTTCTGCAATCATTGAGGGAATGGAAGTGGTGGCCTTGCAACCAATTATGGGGGTTGCTCAGCCACCGCCTCTCCAGCTGGGTTCTCTAGCTCCTTAACTTTCTCTGATGTTGATTCTATAGTGGTTGGCCTTTCATAAAAAATCACATGTTTCCTCTTTTTAGGCTGAACTTCTTCTAGTTGTCTCCCATTCCTCAACGACACGGCATTAAGGGCCGCCCTAGGATTTGCTTTAGTATCACATGGAAGAGCTCTAGCTGGTCTAGTGTTTTGAGCACCGACAAGCTGTCCCAATTGTCGCTCCAAATTTCTCACTGTTGTAGTGAGGGCCTGATATTCGATCCTGAACTGTTTATTGTCAAGCACCAACTGCTTCAACAATTCATTCCTATTCTCTTCTACCTGTTGAGGTTGTTTCTGAGGTTGATTGAAATTTCCTTGGGGTCTATAATGATTCTGATTCGGTTGATTTCCACCCCATGAGAAGTTAGGATGATTCCTCCAATTTGGGTTATAAGTGTTCCCATATTGGGCATTCTGATTCATTGGACCCCTGCTCTATTGTCCCACATATTATATAGATTCTGGATTCGGGGGGCACATCTCACTCATATGGCTGTCACCATATAGTTCGCAGCAAAGAGACATCTGTTGTACCTGTTGCCTCTGTTGTTCCTGTTGCATTGTCATTCTATTTATCTGGTTTGCCAATTTTGCCATCTCAGCTCTCATGGCTGAGAAGTCCTCAAGCTTAAGCAACCCGGCTGCCTTCTGTTTACTTGTCTTGCGTGAATCCCCATCTCCTTGCCAGTTATGATCATTAGCAGTGAAGTTATTCAGCAAGAGTTGAATTTCACTATACGGTTTCGCCATGCAACTACCTCCACAAGCTGAGTCAAGATTAATCTTTGAGGCCTCATCTAACTCATCAAACAAAAGTATGTCCCAATACCTCATCAGTCTGACAATGATGCGGGCAATCTCTGAGTAGCTTCTTGTATCTTTCCCAGGCTTGACGAAGTGTCTCTCCATCCCGTTGTTCGAACCCAAGAATTTGACTTCTCAAGTGTGGATTGAGTTTGCGGGCTCTTTCTGCAACCATTCCTACGCTTCCCCCAGCAGTGAAAAAGGAAACAGTGTCAGCCTGATATAATCCTTGGAAACGTTCGGATAATTATAGGTATCCGTAATTTCCAAGAAATTTTAAATGTGCCTGTGCAGATCTTCATGAGATAGACCCACATATTGCCCTGTGGACTGGATCAGCTGTACCATGTACTGTTTGAGTTCAAAATGCCCTGTGATCTCAGGTTTCACAATAGCCTGAGTCGTATTAGCAAGATTGGGCCTCGCGGCTTCTATCACCGCACGCTCTGCATTACCTGCCATCTCTATTGGATGTGGTTTAACTACGATGTCCAACTCTCTTTCTATTCCAGTTCTAGCTTCGACCTCTCTCCTCACTTTGTGAAGTGTCCGTTCAATTTCACGATCAAAAGAAAGGAGATTGTTTGCGCTTCTACTCCTCCGCATTCAAGAGAAGAGCCTGTGTTAACACAAACAAAGTAAACTGATAAGTAAAACTTGAACAAATAACCAATAAAAGATTAAGTCGGTAAAGTAGCTAATTTTTAAATCCCCGGCAACGGCGCCAAAAACTTGTTGCTCCCTGACGCACACGCAAGTATACGTGGCCGACAAGTAATATAGGATTTTGAGTCCAGATATCATACCCACAGGGACTTATATTAACTACTCGCTAACACACCAGTATCGTTATTCAGTCAAGCAAAATTCAAGTTCAAGAGTTTAATTCTACTAAATTACAATTCTAAATAATAACTAAATTATCAAGCAACTAATTAATTGTTTGTATTCAATAGAGACTAGTATTCCAGGGTTGTGATCGATTTACCAATCATATTGTGTTCGAATTAACTCTCCCCTTCATATAATTCACTCATAGTTGCTAATTAATCGATAAATGTTCTCATAGCCTTCTCCCGAAGTACTACTCGCCTATTCTCAATAGATTAATGCCTATATTCCTATGAAATCAATCTATTAAGAACGTATTAAGATCACGATATTTAATTAAGCATGATGATTAGGTATATTCCTATCCTAACCACAAATCCGCTCCCCCTAAGAGTTAAGATCATGCTCTCTTCAACTCTTCTCTAATCTAAACACGACTTTCCCAAGCATAGCATAGATTGTAGATAGAACCTAACTGCTGGCCAAACAATTAAACAATTAAGCACAGAATTGAAGAAACAACCATATGTTGGTGAATTATAATCAAGGTAAAGTTAATGTTAAACAAAAATATTCATGGCTAATCACAACCCCAGAACAATGGGTGTTTAGCCACTCATAATATAATCACACAATAGCATAAGTTTGAATCAATTGAAAAATACTAGAAAAAGATTGAAGAAAACTTATAATTCTTCGCTTCCTCAAGATCCCTTGTGTGTTCTTTGCTCCAAAGTGGCGTCTCCCCCTTCAAAATTAGGTTTAGTCTTGCTTTTATACGTGTTGGGCAGGTCTAGGGCCGAAAATAACCTTGTCCCGGGCGAAATTGGAGAAAATCCTGTCATCGGCGCCCTGGGTAGCGCCAGACGCCCACCAGGGCGCTACTTCCAGTAATCTTTCTGTCTCAAACACCACAGGTGGCGCCAGGCACTGCCTGTGGCGCCCAAATATGCACTTCGTCCGATTTTGTTCATTTTTGGCTCAAATCTTGCGCGTTTCGCCCCCAATTTCTCCCGACTTATTCCTACACATAAAAACACTTCAAATTAATATGAATCGTAGCATTTAACATCCCACTTTCATGAAATAAGAGTAAAATATGAGGCAATATACATAGAAATATATATGCTTTACGCTAAACATCATAGATGCTCTTGACGGAAAATCTACAGTATAATCAGTAGGTGAAATATAAGAGAAATTTGATCTAGTCAATCTAGATGAATAACTGATATTATCAGCCCGATCGAGTTCATTAAACCTGATCTTAACAGTGCCATAAGAAGTTTGTTCGACTTCTGTGATTTCATTGTTAATGTTAATACGAGGAGCTATTGCCTCCTCAATGACCCATTCTTTGGGAAAATCTATTTCATTCCACTTAATAGTTCTTCTGGTAGTAATCTTAGGCTTACCAAAATTAGTTTCTATTAGAATAGTTTCATTTTTGAAATCCATAATTTTACACATAGGTTTAAAATATATAAAGACTTATAATAAATCCTGTAACATACACATATAACTTCTGTTCCTGGCATATAATCATAATCCTGAAGTTAAATACTCAATATCAAAGCATTTAAAGAATTTTCATCACTTAAAGAAATCTGTAAGTTAGGATATGTATTAAATATACAGGGCTGTAGGCTAAACTGGTTTGTACGGTCCCTATAAGGGACTTTTTTCAATTTTGGTCTCTGCCATCTCTAAGAGCTGCTATGAAGCTTTTAGGTAAGCCTCTTAACGTAAGTAGCTTAATCCAACTTGTATTAAGCCAATATGCAAAAATCTATGAGTTTCCCTATAAGGGGCTATATTATTTTCAGATAATAATCTAAAAGCAACATGATCATTATCTACTGTGATAGTCTCTTCAGTATTTTTAACTACTTGTTTTAGACCTAATTTTTCAAAGGTACCTAGTTGGTATATAACCTTAGGTGGATTCCAGGAATCGTCCGTTTATTAAGAAGCTCTAATTATTTTGGCATATCATATTCTTCCTTCCTACTGTTTTTAACAGTAGTTTGCTTCCTAATGATATTCAATAGAGAAAATTGTGTTGAACTTAGCACCTATTTTTATTCTTTCACCTGGCTCTGATACCACATTAAACCGAATCGCTTCAATGTTTCTACAGGGAACATTTTACAGAGACACCAGCCCTGTCCAGCTATAGTCCTGTCAAGCAAACCCTAAACTACAGTCCTCTCTCTTAACCTTTCAACACGCTCACCTAGCTAATACAGGTTCTTGAGGACCACCGGTTATGCGGCCATAACCATGGTTTACTGCCTGGACTGTGAACTGCCTGGGCTCTATAGTCTTAACCTTAGAACCGTCGGGTGATACAGTATAAAATTAATACCAAAACATGCTTAATAATAGTCCAGTATGCATAAGTTCAACACTGCAGTATTTAGCCTATCATTTAGGCTAAATGAATAATAGATATATCAAAAACAAAAATTAAATAGTACCTAAGACTACTGAGGTTGTGGACAAGTGACCTTTTCCGATTTTATTTCCAACAATAACTGAATACAAAGATTCTTTTACAGAGAGAGAGAGTTCCTAAGGTCTGGCTCTAGAAAATCCTACCTCTCACTAAAGATTTGAGATCCTTATATAATGGATAGGTCTAAAACAAAACAAAAACTAAACAGTAAAATGGCCGACAAAATAATTACATTATGACCGACAAAGAAAAAGCTAAAAGAGAAACGGACAATTTAACTTTATAAAGCATATTCGTGACAACCTCTATGGTGGGTCAGATTCTTCATTAAAGTTTTTCGTCTTTATTACCCCAATTATTCAATGGTGGGGCCTCTAGTGTCTTTTTCAAGCTTTACCTTTTTCTTTATCTTTTTTGACGGAAGATTCTTCCAATCCTTCCTTCATTTTCTTCAGGAATTCTTCAATCTCATCTAAACTGACCTGTTCTTGTTGGCTTTCTTGTGCTTCTCCTGCCAAACATGTTTCTTCATCTGTAGTGTTTCCTATTGAAGCCATTGAAACATCATATGACATTTCAACTTTGAAATTTCTTACTAGAAATCTTTTTTTTCTTCAAAATAGGAACCAATAATTTCCTTTTTAGAAATAGCTCCTTTTTTCATTTGAAGCCATCTAATAACTTGCTGGAATGGACTCAATTCTTGCATTTCGACATTGGCCTATTCTTGTGTGCTATAAGCTTCAACCTTCTTTTTTATTTTTCAATAATCTCTTGGCCGTAAATTCTTCCTGGCTGGTCTGATTGAAGTAATTTGTTCCAGAATTTTGTATAAAAAACTCTGTTTAAACATGGGAATACTTTCCTGGTTTGACTGACTTCTACATCCCATTTCATAATCCATGGAATAGAGAATTTAAAAAAAAAAATACATTGTTGCTATGCCATCAAAAAAGATATTATCTTTTTGTAATGCAATAATTTTAGGAGATATATCTACCCATTGAGTATATAATTTCTAAAAAATTGACGGTAGTATTATCAAAGATGGATCATATGATATCCACCATTTACAGAACCAATTTGGTATCTGTTGTTCAAACAAATTGGAACATAATCTTATGAACCAAAAGTGTTTCCTATTAGGATTCTCATGTAAGAAAGTTTTATAAAAACTTTCATTATAATCCCAATAATTGAACTTTACCGAGACTTTCTGTTCTAGATGAGTATATTCTCTTTCCTTTAATGTACTTATTCCCCATTCATCTGAGGCTATTATCTTCTTTATAATAATCTTAGAGAAATTATAAATTCTCTTTGTATTAGCTAGATAAAAATATTGAATTTCAGCTGAACCAGTAGATGAAAGAATTAGCTCGTAATTCATTATGTATTTATAAGCAGTTGTAGCATATGATGCTGTATTAAAATACCTGGTCATGATTTGCCAGGGGTTATCCTTCCATTTTAGATCGGATTGTTCTAAAAGAATTATTAACTCTTTTCTCTCTTTTTGGTTATAAACCTCAATGTTATCATGGCTATCATCTGCCAATGCTGAGGAATATGATGGAGGATTGTTGTCTGTGTCTTGTTGTCACGACCCAAATCCCAAACCCGGTCGTGATGACGCCTCTCGTGAAGACAAGGCCAGCCAATTTGAACCATATCTCATTTTAAGCAGTTAATTTAACAAGAGAACAACACAACACAGTTTAATAGCAGTCATTTGCGAAAAAACATAGTGAACCATCCCAACAACAGCCCAAACCGGGGTGTCACAACGTCATGAGCAACTAATGAAATCCTAATAACAAGATTACTATTACAATATCTCTAGTACAATTGTTTGAAGAAAGTGGAAACAACAAATAAAAGAGATACGGGGCTGCGGACGCCAACAACTACCTCGTAGTCTCTGAGTCACCGCTCTGACAGTCGTAGTCAATGCCTCGGAGCGAAATCAATAACGCCTGATTCTGCACATATGGTGCAGGGAGTAATGTGAGTACTTCCAACTCATTGAGTAGCACATATAAATAATGACTGAAATTAAGGAAACACGTAAAGCACAAGGCAATGCATAATGAAGTAGTAAATCATTATTTGAAAATAGTAAATCAGTAAGAAATCATTTAAAAATCTTCCCAGCTCTGGTTACCAGTTGCCATTGTTACCAACTGTAACCTACAGTTGTCATTGTTACCAACTGTAATATTCCTTGGCTCAGTATCAATCTCACAGCTCTAGTTACCAGTTGTCATTGTTACCAACTGGAACCTACAGTTGTCATTGTTACCAACTGTATTATCTCTGGTTACCGGTTGTCATTGTTACCAACCGTAACCTACAGTTGTCATTGTTACCAACTGTATTATCTCTGGGTACCCTGCACTCACTGGGGGTGTACAGACTCCGGGAGGGGCCCTTTACGGCCCAAGCGCTATATCAAGCCACCTCGTGGCATACATCTAGGTCCTCGGCCTCATATCAATCAAGCCATCTCATGGCGTATATATAGTATCTCAGGCCCTCGGCTTCATATCACTCAGTAAAACCTCACACCTGGCCCTCGGCCGCACTCAGTGAGAAAATCATCACAAGCCCCTCGGGCATAGTAAAACAGTAGTTCTCAGCCTAAACATCATTTCAAATATTGTGTAAATCTCAAAATTGAATAAAAAGTGGATGCGTTGTACAATAGTGGAAACAACATGACTTAGTTCAAGTAATAAGTACAAATAGTGTGGGAATAGTGATAAAAATCCCCGGAGGGTTCAAACAATTGGCACGAAGCCCAAATATGGCAATCAGCCCAAAACATGATGATATCAAATAGGTTTCAATCAAATATGTAGTAAAAATCATCAATCGGGACGGACCAAGTCACAGTCCCAGTAGTAAACGACCCCAGACTCATCATCGAGCGTGTGCCTCACTTCAATAGCACAACGATGTGCAAATCCGGGGTTTCGAACCCTCAGGACATCATTTACAATCACTACTCACCTCGAACCGGCTAAATCCCTAGCCCGCGACGCCTTTGCCCCTCGAATTGGCCTTTACGCGCGTCGAATCTACCCAAAATCGGAACGAATACGTCACAATTAATTCGATTAAGTCAATACAATTTATAGGAATAAATTCCATATGAAAATACTAATTTTTCCAATAAAATCCGAAATTTACACTAAATTCGCTCGTGGGGCCCACATCTCGGAACCCGACAAAAGTTACAAAATTTGAATGCCCATTCCGATACGAGTTCAACCATACCAAATTTACCAAATTCCGATAACGAATCGACCTCCAAATCTTAAATTTTCATTTTTGAAAGATTTTACAAAAATTCCGATTTCTTTCATCAAAACTCGAATTAAACGATGAATATGACCATGGATTTATGAAATATAGTCACTTTCGGATGTAGAACACTTACATAGTCGAAGCTATGAAGAAATCATCAAAAATCGCCCAAGAACCGTGCTCCAAAAATCCAAAACGAAATGAAGAAAATGACCATTTTTGGTCCTTAAGTTTCGGCAATATGGATGCTAAAAGTTTGCTTCTGGTCGCTAAAAGTGCCAAATCTGGTCGCTAAAGGTGTGCACCGGAAAAAAAATAGCAATTTTTGCTGATACGGAAATAAGCATAACTTTCTTATACGATGTCCGAATGATGAATGGTTTATATTTCTGGAAACTGGATTCAAAGGGCTACAACTTTTATTTTTAGATCATCTCCAAATTCCTTACAGATTACGAGATATAAGCTTCCAAAATCGGTCCTGTGCAGCAGAAATTTCTGCCATGCACACTGCCTTGGAAACAACAGCAGTACCAGCCAATTTTAATCTATCGTAACTTTCTGTATATATGTCCAAATGATGGATGGTTTATCTTTCTGGAAACTAGATTCAAAGGACTACAACTTTCATGTTTTGCAATTGTTCTGATTCCTTATAGATTACAAGATATGAGCTTCCAAACTGGACTACTCGCACAAGTTTTCTGCAATTTTTTTCATCTTTTCCAAAGATGAAATAGTCCGTTTAACCACCCAAAACTCACCCGAGCCATTCGGGACCCCGTTCGTATATACCAACAAGTCCTAAAACATATTATGGACTTAGTCGTGGCCTTAAATCACATCCAGCAATGCTAAAAACACGAATCGTACCCCCAATTCAAGCCTAATGAAACTAATAAATTCCAACTTCTACATTCGATGCCAAAACCTATCAAATTGAGTCCGATTGACCTCAAATTTTGCACACAAGTCGTAAATGACATACTGGACCTATGAAGATTTTCAGAACTGGATTCCGACCCCGATATCAAAAAGTCAACTCCTCGGTCAAACTTTCCAAAAATCTTTCATTTTCCAACATTCGCCAAAATGCGTTGAATTGTCATGCGGACTTCCAATTTCAAATCCGGACATACGCCTAAGTCCGAAATCACCATATGAAGCTACAGCAACTTTCAGAATCCCATTCCAACCCTCGGATCAAAATCTCGCCTAACACCCAAAAATTGCCAAAATGCTAACTTCGCCAATTCAGGCCTAATTCTACACCGAACCTCCAAAATCAATTCCGATCACACTCGTAAGTGATAAATCATCTCCCGAAACTAATCGAATCATCGGAATTAACATCCGAGCCCTCTAACTCATAAGTCAACATCCGATTGACTTTTTACAACTTAAAACCTTCTTGAAAGAGACTAAGTGTCTCATTTCTTACCATATCTACTCTGAACGCAAACCATTCAACGTGATTACATAAAATACGGATAACGAAGCATAATAAAGCAAAAATGGGTAAAACGGAGCGGTAACTCACGAGACGACTAGCTGGGTGGTTACATTCTCCCCCACTTAAACAAACGTTCGTCCTCGAATGAGTCAAGAAACATACCTGAAGTCTCAATAGGTGAGGGTATCTGCTCCGCATCTCCCGCTCGGTTTCTCAGGTAGCCTCCTCCATGGACCGACCTCTCCATTGAAATTTCACTGAAGCTATCTTCTTGGACCTCAACTTCTGAACCTGACGATCCAAAATCGCCACTGGCTCCACCTCATAGGTCAAATTATCATCCAACTGAATCGTGCTGAAGTCCAAAATATGGGACGAGTCCCCAATATACTTCCGGAGCATAGAAACATGAAGTACTGGGTGAACACTCGACAGACTGGGTGGCAAAGCAAGCTCATAAGCCACCTCCCCGATTCTCCGAAGTACTTCAAACGGCCCAATGAACCGAGGACTTAATTTCTCTTTCTTCCCGAATCTCATAACACCTTTCATGGGCGAAACCTTCAGCAAGACCTTCTCGCCAACCATGTAAGACACATCTCGAACCTTCCTATCGGCATAACTCTTTTGCCTCGATTGTGCTGTACGGAGCCTCTCCTGGATTGTTTTCACCTTCTCTAAAGCATCCTGAACCAAGTCAGTCCCCAATAGCCTAGCTTCGCCGGGCTCGAACCAACCAACCGGAGATCTAAACCGCCTCCCATATAGAGCCTCATACGGAGCCATCTGAATACTTTACTGGTAGCTGTTGTTATAAGCGAACTCTGCAAGCGGTAGAAATTCATCCCATGAACCTCCGAAATCAACAACACATGCACGCAACATGTCCTCCAGTATCTGAATGGTACGTTCTGACTGCCCATCCATCTGAGGATGAAATGCTGTGCTTAATTCCACCCGAGTACCCAACTCCCTCTGCACGACTTTCTAGAACTGTGAAGTGAACTGCGTACCTCTATCTGAAATGATAGAAACTGGAACACCATGCAGCCGGACAATCTCTCGGATATAAATCCTTGCCAACCGTTATGAAGAATAGGTAGTACACACAGGAATGAAGTGCGCGGACTTGGTCAGCCGATCCACAATCACCCAAATAGCATCGAACTCCTTCAAAATCCGTGGGAGTCCAACAACAAAGTCCATAGTGATCCGCTCCCATTTCCACTCGAGAATAGCTATCTGCTGAAGCAAACCACCCGGCCTCTAACGTTCATATTTTACTTGCTGACAGTTAAGACACCGAGCTACGAATCCCACAATATCCTTCTTCATCCTTCTCCACCAATAATGTTGCTTCAAATCCTGGTACATATTTGCGGCACTCGGATGAATGGAATACCTTGAGCTATGGGCCTCCTCCAGAATCAACTCTCGGAGCCCATCAACATTAGGTACACAAATCCGGCCCTGCATCCTCAACACTCCATCGTCGCCGATGGTCACATCTTTAGTATCATTATGCTGGACTCTATCCTTAAGGACAAGCAAATGGGGATCGTCATATTGACGCTCCCTGATGCGATCGTATAACGACGACCGAGAAATCGCGCAAGCTAATACCCGATTGGATTCCGAGATGTATAATCTCACAAACCTATTGGCCAAGGTCTGGACATCGACTGCGAGAGGTCTCTCTCCAACTGGAACGTATGCCAAACTCCCCATGCTCACTACCTTTCGGCTCAAAGCATCGGCCACCACGTTGGCCTTTCCCGGATGGTGTAGTATAGTAATATCGTAAAACTTGAGCAATTCTAGCCATCTCCTCTGCCTCAAATTTAGATCCTTTTGCTTGAATAGATGTTGAAGGCTACAGTGATCAGTAAATACCTCACAAGATACGCCACACAAGTAATGCCTCCAAATCTTTAAAGCATGAACTATGGCAGCCAGCTCCAAATCATGCACCGGGTAGTTCTTCTCATGAGGCTTCCACTGACGAGAAGCATAAGCAATAACTCTACCCTCCTACATTAATACACAACCGATCCCAATTCTTGAGGCATCACAATATACGGTATACAAACTCGAGGCTGACGGTAGAACCAGTACTGGAGCTGTGGTCAAGGCTGTCTTGAGCTTCTGAAAGCTCTCCTCGCACTTGTACGACCATACAAATGGAACACCCTTTTGAGTCATTTTGGTCAAGGGCGATGATATGGATGAGAATCCCTGAACAAACCGGCGATAATAGCCTGCCAACCCAAGAAAGCTACGAATCTCTGTGACTGAGGACGGTCTAGGCCAACTCTGGACCGCCTCTATCTTCTTTGGATCAACCTGTATACCCTCGCTGGACACCACGTGTCCCAAGAAAGCCACTAAACTGAGCCAAAACTCGCACTTAGAGAATTTCGCATATAGCTTCTCCTCCCTCAATCTCTGTAATACAACTCACAAATGTTCTACGTGCTCTTCCTGATTACGCGAGTACCCCAGAATATCATCAATGAATACCACCACGAACGAATCCAGATAAGGCCGAAATACATTGTTCATTAACTGCATGAACGCTGCTGGGGCATTGGTTAGCCTGAAAGACATAACAAGAAACTCATAGTGGCCATATCTAGTCCGGAAAGCAGTCTTAAGAATATCTGCATCCCTGATCTTTAACTAGTGATATCCTGAACGAAGATCAATCTTAGAGAACACTCGTGCTCCCTGGAGCTGGTCAAATAAATCATCGATGCGAGGCAAAGGATATTTGTTCTTGATTGTTACCTTGTTCAATTGCCTATAATCGATGCACATTCTCATCGTGCCATCCTTCTTTTTCACAAATAGAACCGGTGCACCCCAAGGTGACACACTAGGCCGAATGAACCCCTTATCTAGGAGTTCCTGAAGTTGCTCCTTTAATTCTTTCAACTCTGCTGGTGCCATACGATACGGCGGAATAGAAATGGGCTGAGTTCCCGGCACCAGGTCATTGCCAAAATTAATATCCCTGTCCGGTGGCATGCCCGACAGATCTGCGGGAAATACATCGGGAAAATCCCTCACAACTGGAACAGAATCGATGCTTGGAGTCTCAGCTCCAACATCCCTCACAAACGCTAGGTATGAAAGGCAACCCTTCCCAACCATACGCTGGGCTTTCAAGTATGATATCACCCTACTAGGAATATAATCAGTCACGCCACGCCACTCTATCCGCAGCACACCTGGCATAGCCAAAGTAACTGTCTTAGCATGACAGTCTAGAATAGCACGACACGGAGATAGCCAATCCATGCCTAAAATGACATCAAAATCTACCATGCTTAGTAGCAATAGGTCCACTCGGGTCTCCAGACCCCCAATAGTCACTATACATGACCGGTACACATGGTCCACAACAACAGTATCGCCCACCGGGGTAGACACATAAACAGGTAAAGCAAGAAACTCTCGGGGTATACCCAAATATTGAGCAAAATATGAGGACACATATGAATAGGTGGAACCGGGATTAAATAATACAGAGGCATCTTTGTGGCAGACTGAAACAATACCTGTAATAACGGCATCTGAAGCACTGGCATCTGTCCTGCCTGGGATAGCATAAAATCTAGCCTGGCCACCGCCTGCTCGACCTCCCCCTCTGGGGCGACCTCTGGCTGCCTGACCTCCACCCCTAAATGGCTGGGCGGACGGTAAGGTAACTGGAGCAGAAGTCAAGGGCTGACCCCTCTGCTGGAACGGTCTAGCACCACGATGAGGACATTGCCTCCACATATGGCCCATCTCACCACAATCATAACATCTCCCTGGTGCTCTAGCAGATGCACTTGGCCTAGGAGGACCCTGGGCCAACGGAGCATGAGCTGGAAGGGCACTGAGTGATGACTGGCCCTGCTGCAACCCATGATGACCACGACCTGCAGATGCCCCATGGTATTCTGGATGGCCTGGCTGAGCAGGCCTGAAGGAACGGCCTCTAACCTGCTGAAACTGGCCTCTCGAAGGAGTACCACTGTAACTACCCGGTCCTCGAGGCCTCTTAGCCTCCCTCTCCTCTCGCTCCTGACGGCGAACCGTCTCAATCTCACGAGCTATATCAACCACCTCCTCGAAGGTAGCACCCAATACTCTCTCCCTGGTCATGAGGATGCGAAGATGATAGTTAAGGCCATCCACAAACCTCCTGATCCTTTCATGATCAGTCGGAACCATCCAGACGGCATGTCGAGCCAACTCAGAAAATCTTGACTCATATTGCGACACAGTCATATCCCCCTGTCGCAGCCATTCAAACTGTCTGCGCAGCTCCTCTCTGTGGGACTACGGCACATACTTCTCTAAGAAAAGAGCGGAGAATTTCTGCCAAGTAAGGGGCGCTGCATCAACCGGCCTACGCCTCTCATATGCCTCCCACCAATTAAAGGCAGCTCCTATAAACTGAAAGGTGGTAAATGCCACACCACTAGACTCCAGAATCCCGGCTGTCCGGAGCATTCGCTGACACTTGTTAAGAAAACCCTGGGCATCCTCGCCCTCAGCACCACTAAAAGACGGAGGCTGGAGTCTGCCAAACCTCTCAAGATGACGCTGCTCATCATCTGGCATAGCTAGTACTATGAATTCCTGGGCTGGTGCAACTGGCTGGGCTGGAGGTGCCCCCGGCATCTGAAGTCCCTGCACTACCTGCTCAGGCGTACGGGCAACTGGAGTCTGATTGCCTTCCCCGGCCTGTGAAGTAGTTGCGGCTGTGGCGGCTGAAACCGCCTGAGCCAGGCCAGTGCAAACAGATCTGAGCCAGGGTCTCCTGAAGACCTGGAATAGCGGTAGGCACAGCTGGTGCCTGAACTGGTGCTGCTGAAGCTTGTTCCTGAGCTGGGGCAGCTGGTGGATCAACAGATGCTGCCCTCGCCACTCTGCCCTCTACCACGACCATGACCGCGTCCACGGCCTCTGGTGGCCTCAGTGGATGGCACTGGTGGTCGTCCACCTCGTCCAGTAGTCCGCGGCCTCACCATCTGTGAGAGAACAGGATAGCAGAAGTTTTAGTGCCCGGACCCAAAAGTTCGCACGACTAGAATTTCAAGAATATGGAATTTTCCTAAAAAGGTTCTGCAGCCTCTCGAAGATAAGTACATACGTCTCCATACCGATCCGCAAGACTCTACTAAATCCGCTCATGACTCGGGAGACCTATGTAACCTAGGCTCTGATACCAACACTGTCACGACCCAAAATCCCAACCCGGTCGTGATGGCGCCTCTCATGAAGACAAGGCCAGCCAATCCAAGTAAACCTCGATTTAAACAATTAGCAACACGAAAATAATATAAGTATAGTTTAACAACAGGAATTAGCGAAAAATATAGTGAACCATCCCGACTACAGCCCGAACCGGGGTGTCACATAGTCATGAGCCACTAATGAAATCCTAATAACAAAATTACTATTACAATGTCTTGGCACAATTATTAGATGAAAGTGGAAATAACATGATAAAAGAGATACGGGGCTGCGGACGCCAACAGCTACCTCGTAACCTCCGAATCACCGCTCTGACAGTAGTAGTCGATGCCTCGGAGCGGAACCGATGACGCTTGAGTCTGCACACATGGTGCAGGGAGTAATGTGAGTACTTCCAACTCAGTGAGTAATACATATAAATAATGACTGAAGGTAAAAAGAACACATAAGACTTAGAGCAGTCCACGATGGAACAGTAAAACATGTAACATCTCAAATAGATAACACGAAGTAAACAGAAACAACACCAACACAACCAAAAATGCAATGCAATGCAATGCAATGCAAGTCATGACTATCGTGGCGGCGTGCCACCCGCTCCCTGGGTACCCGGCGCTTACTGTGGGGGGTTCAGTAGCGCAATATCTCGTGACGACGTGTCACCCCATCTATGCACATTACATCTCGTGGCGGCATGCCACCCGATCCCATTAAAAATCATTTGAAAATATCATTTGAGTTCAAAACTGAGTTTATGAAATGAATCAATTCAGTAACAAATTCCCCTGAAGGGTTCACATAACCGGCGAGATGCCCAAATAGGATTTAGTAAACAATGACAAATACCCCTGAAGGGTTCATAACCGGCTAGATGCCCAAATATGATGATATCAATAAGTTTCAATCAATCACGTAGTAAAATCATCAAAACGGGATGGACCAAGTCACAACCCCCGGTAGTAACCGACACAGTACAGCACTATGATGTGCAAATCCGGGGTTTCGAACCCTCAGGACATCATTTACAAGCATTACTCACCTCAATCCGGCTAAATCCTTAGCCTACGACGCCTTTGCCCTTGGATTTGGCCTCCACGTGCGTCGAATCTATCCAAATTCAAGTAATTACGTCACAATATGTTGAGGGAACAAAGCCCACGCGAAAACAATCAAAATTACTAAGAAATCCCGAAATTACCAAAACCCGAGCTACGGGCCCACTTCTCGAAATTCAGTAATTTTTACCTCAACGGGTTCCTTACCTCATCGCGAGTTCAACCATACAACATTTATTAAATTCCGACATCGGCTCGACCTCTAAGTCTTAAAAATACAAGCTTAGGGTCTTCCACAATTTTTTCCAACTTAAATCACCAGTAAAACTGCTAGAAAAACAACTATAATCTTAGGTAAATCTTTCGAAATTGAGTTAAAAATACTTACCCCGATATTTTCCTTAAAAACCCTCCAAGAATTTCTTCAAAACTTGCTTCAATCCGAGTTCTATGGCCCCAAGTACGTTTGAGGTGACCAAAACTCCTCCCTTTAAGAGTTCATTCAAGAAAATCTCCTTTAGATATTGTTTTGAGGTTGATTTGTGGTGATTTTAGGGTGTTTGGAGGTGTTTCTCTTCGTGGGTAACGAAAAATGGGTTCTTGCACAGCAAATGGGCACTAATCTCTATTTATAATGGGTCGAAAATCGAGACAAAAACGTTCCTGTCAGGTCAAATATGCGGATCGCATACCTGTCGCGTAACAGGTATGCGGTTTGCATTTTTGACATAGCCGTCGCAAAAATGGCCCTAGCCTTCGCTGCAAATCAACACAAAGCGAGGTTTGCAGTTCGCATTTCATGTTTTGCGATCGCATTCTCGTCGCATTCTTGACGTAGATTTTTGTCAAATTTTCTGTCTCAGTTTGCGATCTCCACGGTCAAATATGAGGTCCGCATTTTAGGTTTGCAGTTCGCATTCTGACCGCATTTTGGTCACCAACCTGCCCAGATCTCTGCTTGTTTTTGCGATCTCACTGTGAGATATGCGGTCCGCATTTGAGTTATGCGGTCCGCATTCTCACCTGGTTTTTCTGCAACTTTTGCTTTTCCAACGATGGTTTAATCCGTTTAACCACCAAAAACTCACCCGAGGCCTCCGGAACCTCAACTAAACATGCCAACATATCCCATAACTTTATTTAAACTTGTTCCAACCTTCGGAACGGTCAAATCAACATCATATCATCAAATTCGCATCGGATTCAAGCCTAAGGTTTTCAAAATCCTCTAAATCGCTATTTTGATCTAAACCCAACCAAACCACGTCCGAATGATCTGAAATTTTTGCACACAAGTCATAAATCACATATCGAAGCTAAAGTAACTTTCGGAATTCCATTCCGACCCTCGGATCAAAATCTCGCCTATCAACCGGAAATCGCCAAAATTCTAACTTCACCAATTCAAGCCTAATTCTACACGGAACCTCCAAAACTAATTCCGATCACTCTCCTAAGTCATAAATCCTCTCCCGAAACTAACCGAATCATCGGAATTCACATCCGAGCCTTCTAACTCATAAGTCAACATCCAGTTGACTTTCACATTTTAAGCCTTCTTAAAAGAGACTAAGGGTCTCATTTATTACCGATTTCACTCTGAATGCAACTTACTCAACTTAATAACCTAAAACACGGATAACAAGGCATAATGATACAGAAATTGGGGAAGACGGAGTAGTAACCCCTGAGACGATTTACCGGGTCATCACAAATAATATATTTTTAATCAATTTTTGTGTAATATGAAAAAATATACCCAATTATTAAACAACAACTAAGAAAATATTTAAAAATATAAATGTGTGAGAAATACAAAGAGAAACGGCTGGTAAGAGTCAATACCACTAATGATTCTGCACACATAAAGATCTAAAATTGAAATGTGAAATCGATCTTTTTACGCTTTGAAAAGAAAATTTATGGTGGATAAAATTATAATTAAATTTAAATTTTCAAAACAAGAGATGAACTAATTTTAAGAATCTGAATCAACATAAAATAAATTATTTTTTGTGTTAAGACAAAATAATTAAGTATTTCAATTAATTATTTAGCAAGAGAATCCAATTCAATTATTTTTTAAATTTATCATATGGATAAAAATATTTTTTAAGTTAAGAAAATCTTAGGGTACATAAATTTATTCTATAAAAATAGCGTTAGAGATTAAAAAAAATATTAAAACACAAAGTAAAAAAGTTATTATAGTGTTAAGAATCAAACGGTCATACGATGTATGTTGAAACACAATCAAAGCTAAATCCTGAACAAGAACAAGCTGTCAACGCTATATTATAAAGAGTCGACTCTTATAGCGAGATTATTCTTTGTAGATGCCTCCAGCGGAATCGAAATAATATTTCTATGTCATGCATTACTTGAAAATATCAAGTCAAGAGGCATGACATTGTTAGCAATAATAACAAATAGATTTGATATATCTCTTCAAACAACTGAAATAACCACCATAAATATATCAAAGCATAGCAACAATGCTAAATTTATAAGGAAAGTAAAATTGATAATTTGGGATGAAGCGCTTATGGACCTGGAGATATATTGAATACCAGTGAACCATTTGGTGAAAAACTAATGGCTTGGAAGGTGATTTCTGTCAAATAGTTACCAAATCGACGAAAGCAGAGACTGTAAAAATTAGCTTGCCAAAATTATACTTATGGCCTCAAATGAAAAAGATTCAACTAACAAGAAATATAAAATAAGAACAGATCTAGTATTCAATAACTTCTTGCTTCGTGTCAGAAACGAAGGAGAGCATATAATAAAAGATGATTTGGTTCTTCCAGAACACTTGGTTATCAATCCAAATTGTAATATTAGTTCTTTTAATAAGGAAAATATTTCTATCGATAGATTAAAACGTAATTTGTGCAAATTGCATGATAGAAATTAAAAAACTATCTTAGCTAGCAGAAATGAATATGTTGATCAACTAAATAAAAGGTTGATTGCGAAATTTTATAGTAAAAATAAGATATTTTCAGTTTTTGGCTCAGCATAATATGATACCAACAATTATTACCAAGAAGAATACTTAAATACTTTAATATCAAATGACCTTCTACCATACAGATCTGTTGTCAAGTTTATTTTTTCTTATGTATGTCAGTGTTACAGTATATGTAATACACTAAGTTAAAATTGATCTTCCATTGCATATAGATTGATTTTGAAGAAAATCATGCCTGTCATGCTACTGAAAAACTTAGATCCGCTGAATAGCTCATGCCATAGCACATAGATGGTATATAGAAGTTTTGACAATAAAATCATACGTGCAAAAATTATAATACTGGTCAATATGCTTTTAAAAATATTTTTGTCCGCGATCAACTTTCGTCTTCCGAAACTAAAGAATATCCTTTTAAATTTGTGTGAAAATAATTTTCGGTATGTTTATATTTTGCATTTATAATAAATAAGGCACAAGGACAAGCATCCTAAATATTAGACTATATTTATCGTAATATGTTTTCTTGCACGAACAACTATATGTTGCACTCTCAAGAGGAATATCAATATCAACGACAAGAGTTCTGGTTATGGCAGAGCAACCAAAGCATTAGAATGAAACACACACAAAAAAAAATCATCTACAAAGAAGTATTCGGTAAGATACCATCAAATTAAATACGTTTAAACTATAATACGTAATTATCTAACTAACATGACTAAATTGATCATTTGTGTAAGTTCTTATGACGTCCTTTTATTTTGAATGTATGTATTATGCTAATGTAATAATATTTTTCGGCTTTCAGATGATTTAAATGGTTAATTCATCACGTGCATTATTAACGCTCAATGCACGTTCACAGATATATATATATATATATATATATATATATTCCAATTATAGTTTATTTCTTTCCATATATTGTTGATTGTCTTATATTTGTTCACATTGTGAAAATATCCAATCAAAATTTTAATGTGTTTAATAACAATTTACTTGTATATTAATCAAATCTCACCGCTAAAAAAATATAGAAAGGAATTTTTTTTTAATAAAGTAACTGTTCGGAAAAGAAGTTCAAAGTTTCTGAATATGTCAAATCAATAGATATATAACGATATAACTTTGACTATATTAATTGATTATACAATAAGTGCAGTATCATGCTTACATTTCTATTGGCATTACCATTTGTTCTTCCATATTTTCTCGAAAAAACTATTCGACTATGAAAACTCCAACAAACTTTTTGATACCATTCTGTGTGCACTCTGCGTTACTATATTATTGATACATTCTATACAACGTACTTTTAATAACTACAGAAATAAAGGAGTTCACCTAGTAATGAAATATTACCCCTAAAACATCTCGTCTTTTTCTCTTGACCTTTAATGGAGTTACAACTTAAAGAATAATTTTAAATCATAATTAAAAATCGAAGAATAAATTCTGATTTTTTGAAAATTTGAACACATGGAGTCCCAATTTCATGTTGGAGCTCCATTAATGGAAAGGACAAATGCAAATCAATCGCTAACAAAAAGGATATTAATCGACAAAAAGTATAACAAATAAATAATTAAACAATATGAAATACTATCGGAACAAAATTTGAATAAAGTAGATTAAATAAAGACTAAAAGAGTAACCATGTTAAAAGATTAACAGTTTAGTTAGCTAAATGAAAGCGCCCGTGGTTAACTAAGGGAGCTTGAAGGAAATTGTAGCGCATAGAATTTTTTTTTTTTACCTTGACATAGTGAATCCTGATTAATTTTTAAACTGTAGCAACTCTATGAAACATAGTTTTCTATTTTTTGCATCCTATGACCCAAATTCTTTTCCATGAAATATGAGACCATTAAAGTCTACTTGATGTTTGACTCATTCATGATCATAGTTAGGAATATTTTAAAAATGAAATTCAGCTGTAATATTTCTCCTAATACCAAATTATATTTAGAGGAAAAAATAATATTGTGTTGTGCCTATAATCGGTGTCATATTTCTTCCATTTCTTTTATCATTGGCGCCAAGTAGCAGTAGGTATTGTGATAAAGCTTGTGGAGTAGAAGAATGAGATTTCCATGAATTACTAGAGTCTATTGTACATGTATCACCTTCTTTCTTTGTCCTTAGAGATGTGGGGGAGGGTCCATCTCACCCACCGCATGAAAAATATATTTTGTTTACTCTTATAAACATAAACCATAATGTAAGCAGTCCCACTGTCCCCTTACCCATCACCAAATGCTCCATGAGACGCCGTTTCATAATCTGCTTCTTTCATGGATTTGTCATCAAATTTATACCATCCAACAAACCACTTTATCTATCCTATCACGTAAATACTTTCCAAGATCAAGTTGCAATGGCTACTCAAATTTGTCATTTATTTTGACTATAGTACGCCCTAGAAAATAGAATCGTAACAATTGCAATTGAAGCACGGGGAAAAGACTTAAAATCTCTTAGCATCCCAATGCATGAATTCTTCGGCGTTGTATTGATTAGCAATGGTAAATTCTTCTGATTCAACATACATGTCAAAAGAATCATACACACTACAACACCCCTTGACAGGAAGGGAAAGTATATAAAATAATTTCTACTTTCGGTGATGAACTCAATGTTGACGTAGATGTTGCACTCCATTTTTAGGACGGAGCTCCACATGTGACAACCTAAATGACACTAGAGATGTGTCACACCTAACAATTTTTAACGTATATTAAGATACTTATAATTAACTCCATTAATGGTCCGTGAAATAAAGATTTAGATAAGGGTTTAATTATTGTGAAAGGAAGGTGTTAAACACCTTTTAAGATCCACATAATGTGATTCACTTCCGGGTTTTAAAAAGGGTTTTTACCTTCCTATACACTATTTCAAACTTTATTACCCTTCCTACTCAAGTTTCAATTTAACCACATAGGCATATACAATTTACCAATTATATACATTTTAGGAATTTAATGAGTATCAATTAACACCTAAAATCTCTCTAACGTACATATCCCACTCCCTCCACGTTTCTCTCTCCATACCCCCCACGATTCTATACTCTCTCCCTCCATTAACGCTCCCTTCCATATTTCTTAAAAAAAATTTTATAATCTCTCTCAATCTTTCTTAATTCTCTCTCTAAATCCTATGTTTTCTTCCCTTAAAATGAAGAAAAAAGGAGTTTTGAAGAATAGCCCTAAAAAATCTAATGTTTGTGATATTCCTACTTTTGATTTGGCTGTTTTGTCATGGGAATCACCCAAAAAAGTAGTGAAATCGGCACATGTAAAATCAGAGACAAAGTCCAAGCTTTCCTCGTGAAGCTAGGGCAGAATCTCGAACAAAACTCAAGTATGACAGGGATGCTGGTGAAGCTTCGACATCTGCTAAATCAGTAAAGCGGAAGGGAAAAGAAATTGCTTGTGATGATGATTTCGTCGAAGAAGAAGTTATCCCAAATCCTGCAAAAAAAATCAAAGTTTTTCCAACGGTCAAACTTTCAAAAAAGAAGAAGGTCTAAAAATCACCTGAAACTATACCCCAACAGTCATTGGAGAAGGTAAAATTTTAGTAGTTACAGTTTTGAATTTTTCTTTTAAAGTTACAAGACCTGTTCTCAGTCTCAAGACTATACATACTTTTTGCTTTTTTGTATTTGTAGAAATTTTGTCTACATTGTGTATGTTTGTTGTTGGTTATCAAATTTTCTACATTTCCCTCGAAAATATAGATTTCTTGTATATTATTTGAAAATATTTTGTTAGGGAATGTACTACATGATTTAGTTGGGTTTATTGATTATTATTTGCTCTATTTTGTAGATGTTAGTTTCATTTTCTGTAAACAAATTGTATATATTATGTGTAGTTGTTACTTTTTAATTTCTTGCTATAAACATAATTTGTAGCTTCAATGTAATCAATTGTTATATATGTTTAATAATTTAGTAACTTACTTGTATGCAAGTTATTTATGTCTTTCTGATTGTAGCTAAACTATAGTAGAACTGTATTTATTTTATTTTTTTATCTTCAAACAAGTCTTGTTTTAACTTATGGTTTCATTTGGTGCAGAATCGAACATTTATAGCGTATTATTATAAATC
The DNA here is from genome assembly GCA_002018475.1 of Nicotiana obtusifolia. NCBI lineage: Eukaryota > Viridiplantae > Streptophyta > Magnoliopsida > Solanales > Solanaceae > Nicotiana > Nicotiana obtusifolia. The sequence goes on from MCJB01046612.1 coordinate 26,043, forward strand.
ATGTTGTTAGGGGATTTACTACCTTATTTAGTTGGTTTTATTGGTTATTAGTTGCTCTATTTGTAGATGTTAGCTTCATTTTCTGAAAACAAATTATATATGTTATATCTTGTTGTTACTTTCTAATTTCTTGCTCTAAACATAATTTGTAGCTTCAGTGTAGCCAGTTGTTATATATGTTTATTAATTTTGTAACTTATTTGTATGCAAGGTATTTATGTCTTTTTGATTGTAGCTAAATTAAAGTAGAATTGTATTTATTTTATTTTTGATATTCAAACAAGTTTTTTTTTAACTTATTGTTCATTTGGTGAAGAATCGAACTTTTTTGTACCACAAGATTTGATTATGGCATCACTAGATTCCAGATATTATCCGACCCTGTTGTTCCTTGCCAAATCAATGTGTTATTGTCTGAAAATAGGTTAAAGTTGTTTAAGAAGACATGTTTTGGGCATTTTCTTTCCCTGCCCAAAATATGTATCCAAAAACAGGCAATTCATATTCTCATGAAATATGAATTGAACGCATTCGGACCTGATTTTTTTACAACAGAGATAAAGGGTGAGAGGCTGAACTTTGAGTTGAGGGAGGTTGCCCTCATCACTAGCCTTAGATGTGTCACAGAAGTAACGGACTTTGGTTATACCCCTAAGTATGACAGTAAAATAATGAGGAGCTATTTTTCGAACATGAAAAAAGTTGAGAAGTCATACTTGAAACAAATTGTAACGAGCCGTAGTTGGGTGAATGATGAGGATGCAGTCAAGCTGTGTTCTCTATCTGATAGAATTCTTCCTTTGTCCTTCAGAGAAAGATAATGGTTTGATAGGCCATTTTAGGTTCTACTTGGTGGACTCAAGGCAGTATACAAATTTCGCATGGGGTATCAAAGCTTATACACAATTGCTTCAGTTCGTTAGGCACAAGCTCAATCCTTCTGTGCATTTTATCTCATTCGAGGTTTTGCACTCGCTATGCAAATATGGTTGTATGAGTGTTGCTCTACAGTCAACACTGATATAGCTATAAGGGTTGGTAATTCGATCCCCGCATACTTAACTGGATAGCTAATAAGGACAAGATATTGATATCTTCTTTGGAAGATAGAATGATCAAACCATCATGGATCAAGGTAAATATTTTTCACTTCTGAACAGATAATTTAATACAAATTATCTACATATTATGACTAGGTCCCTCACATTTTTTTTCTCTCAGTTCACCAACATGCTTGAAGCCCCAAAAGAACTTTCAAGAATGAATTTGTCAAACAAAGTTGAATACATCCTTAAAGAAGCTGAAACAAAAGCCGAGCATCTGACAGATGCTTCATCTCCATCTCTATCTGGACATAAGCAGGCAATGGGAATAGATGACAACAAAGATATCGTGAAACAATTAAAAATATTTAGAAAAGATGTTGATAAGGTTACCAATTAAGATAATCCAAGCTGATTTCTATAATTTATGGTATGTAAATTATTTCTTTAACTCTTTCTATTTTAATACGTAGGTCGATTCAGACCTTGGAGACTTCAAGAAAGAGGTATACCTAATTCTCGATTTTTAGTCTTCCTTATATATATACATATATATATATATATATATATATATATATATATATGTGTGTGTGTGTGTGTGTGTGTGTGTGTGTGTGCGCGCGCGCGCGCGTGTAAGCCTCTAATTGTTAGATACATTATAACAATTTTTCATTCTTTAGGTTTTTGAAGAACTAGGTAGCATTCGATTTCTACTCAATGATTCCATCAAGTATGTGTTACAAGCAATTGATGCTAAGGTTTCGTTCGAAATATTCATTTTGGACAATAATTTTTACCTTGTTTATGTTTATAATAGTATTCATAAAGTACATAGCTGAACAAATTCCCAATGCAGTTTACTGGTAATTCTACGAAAAATTATGAGCATTACAAAGAAACGAACAAACAACAAAATTCGAGAAGTAGTGCTAAACCAATGTTAACCAGCAGCAGTAAAACAAGTTTTTTTTTAACAATTATAACACAATTTTATGACAACTAATCTACATTATATTTATATTATTTTTAAATATATATCTACATATAGCCTAAATTACCAACAATTACAAATAAATAATCTACATTATATTTTCAATTGTTCTCTTAGATATAAGGCACATGTCTGGCATTCAAAATGAGGAGAATGTTCTTGTAGGTGTTGACTTATCTTCTCAATTTCCAGGGGCATTAGAGGAAGAAACCGCATGTATGGTTTTATCTACATATTAACTTCAATCAAACTGCAATTTATCCACATATTGCACAATACATATTACATCAGAGCTACATAACAACATCTAAACAAATTAACTTCAATTAAACTACAATTTATCTACAATGTAGTTTATGTTAAATTTATGTTGATCTACAATTTTATTAAGTTGTACACATTTGTTGTAATAGAGAAGGAAACAATGCATTTGGACTCTCCAAAACAGGATGTAAAACTTCGCATAGAAGGATAACATTTAAACAAGGAGAAGGAGATTGTGCATTTACAATCTCCCACTCAACAAGCAAATTATATACAAAAAGAAGACCATTGCAATGAAGATTTCACTGGTATTATATGTTACAATATAATTATAGGAAAAAAAAAGATAGCTTTCATATAAGTTTCATCTTCCCAAAAGAACTAATGCAACCAATATACAATGTTGTTCTTTTGTTTTAAATATTGTAGGTGAACCAGCCGACTACATCAATGTAGGTGATTCGACAATGACTCCAAATCTAGAAAAAGGGCAATAACACTTGATGATTTTGAGCTTCCAGAGAACTTCTCACAGATTGTTAAGTGCAGAGAGGTAAATGAAGATGAAACAACCCCTGTGCATCAGGGAAGAATAAGGTTTCCGGGAAAGCATGCCAGATCCCCCTTTCTCCCTTATTTAAATTCTGGGGGAAGCACTTATGTTGGACCTCCTACAATTTTCAACATCAAGCATCCATTTACTGGGTTATTAGAGACAATGTTGATCCTGACTTGTTGGAAAAATTTAATAAGTGGTTATATTTAGGTACCGATATGGTTTCAAAGAGGTTAGATTATACTTTTTTTCATATTATAGAGTGCATACAATTTATGAATTTCAAACTGAAACTACTTAATAATTGTACTTGATATGTCTCTAAATAGGAGGAAGACGCCTTATACTTTAAAAGATAACCAGCTCAACCCGTGGTTTGATCTTGGAGTGGAGAAAGTTGATAAAAAAAGACTGGTTTTATACTTTGGCATATCCCGGGCAAGTGCTCAACAACACGGTACACACATACCTTGGTAGAATTTAATAATTAGCTATAGTATTCTGTTATTTTAGAAATATGAAGATTTTTTGTTTGAAAATTATAGTTAAATTGTATGAAACATTGAGAAATAATCAAATCTGTTTTTTTACAGCACATTGATGTTATTTTATACTATTTGAGGAAGAGAGGAAAGTATGGTCCTGAAAATAAAATACGATTTACAACCACTGACTGTATGTTCAAGACTAGAATTGAACAAATTTATGAGAGGCATATTAATGCTCCTGCCAATAAGAAGCTTGTTGTTGTCAAACCCTAGGATGTCGTGGCAGAATACATATTGGGGTACCGATTACTTGCAAATGTTGCATGGGACAAAGTTAATTTTGTGATTATACCAATAAATATTGTGGAGAAATTTCATTGGTTGTTGGCTGTGTTTGACATCACCGATAGGATTCTATATGTTTATGATTCTATGGTCTGTTTAAGAAATCACAAATTTGTTGAATCTGTTGTCGACAAGTTTGCTATTATGATCCCCCTCTACTTGTCATGCACCGGCTTCTATGGCAAGCGTCCAGACATCAACTACAAGAACACAAAGGCATATATTGAAAAGCTGTTACTGACCCTTTTGACATTCGGTGGTTGATCGGTGAGATGCCCCAGCAAAAAGAAAGATCATTGTATGTGCTGCTTTCCTTCTATCTATTTAATTAATTGTATTTTACATTGAATGCTAAAAATTTTCCCCTATTATTTTTTGCAGTGACTGTGGTGTATACGTGACGGCATTTGTAGAATATGTCAGCATTGGTGAGATATCGATTTCAAAGGAAGACCTTTCTGATATTGATCAACACCAACGACGCTATGGACACTCCTTTGGGATTATGCTAGAAAAAAGCAAAAGCTTGGTGCAATTAGTGAAAGTGATGTGACTGAAAGATTAGCAAGAAGAAAAGGGGCACCAGCTATAAACGGGAGAATACATATTCGAAAAAAGAAGAATTAGTTGCCCTTTTCAGTAGAAAAATTATAGTTAAAGTGTTTAGATGTAGCTGGATTGTAGTACAGTTGTAGACAAATTATTTATTAGGAAGAAGTCAACTGCAATTTATTTGTAGCAGATTTGTGCTACAGTTATTTTGCCTTTTGTGTTGTTATTTTTTCCAGAACTCTAATACATAGAATATACAACATCTGTGGTTTTTTTTGGTTGAAAGTTGTTAGTACTTAATCTCGATTTTCATACTATATAATTTATTTACAGCATAACTACAATTATTTCTATAACTAATATACAAAAATACATAATTTATGCAATTTAGCTGTGTTGTTATGAACGGATGAAAGTAATAAATAAATCCAGTATTTGAACAAAACAACAAACCAATTGCATTAAGAGTTGAAATCTATTTAGCAAGCATTCATTTATGAGACAACGTTTATTCAAATTAACAACACATTTACACCACAACTATAATTCTCCAGAACAGAACAAATACAACGTCATGTCTTAACGGACAGATTATCATCAACAGTACTACGTAAAAAAAAAACTTTAAACTGTATCAATTTTTATTTCCTTTTGGGAGCATTCCTACAAGATCTTTTGTTATGCCCTTCTACTCCGCAGTTGCCACATGAGACCTTGTACTTTTTTGCATTTACTTCATTATATGGTTTGTATCTTTGTTTTTGAGGTCTCCCTGGCTGTCTTTTCCCGGTAGGTGGCTTTACAACTTCTTCAGCTCTATGTTATGGTACATTCCATTTGCTTTCGTCGGGCAGTGAGTCTACTGGTATTTCATAAGTCTGCAAAAGACTCTCCCTCGTGTAATAAGGAGAACAATAGTTTTCATAAGACTCGTTCATGTGTCTCAAAGCCGCAAAGCATGTGCACAAGGAAGTTCATCAAGCTGGAATTGTCCACAACTACATCTCTTGTTTTGAAGGCAAAAAATGAAGCACTTCACACCATCTATCAGTATGGATGTAATCTGTTGAAGCCCTTACCTATAGTTTTATTACAAACACACAACAAATTATCAACAACAAATACAAAATAAAATAACTACAATTATACAATAACTTTTCTACAATTAACAGTATATATTTAGTTTGATGGAATCAATGATCTGATGTTATTGGCTATAACTTACTCTCATCTTCTGTGATAATTTTGTTGTCCTCCAACTCTTTGTTGTATTTTTCCCAAGGTATGTGAATGGACCCTTTGCATTCAATAACTTTTCATTAGTCCAACGTTCAAGAAGAGTCCTCATGTACTCTAATAGTTCCACTACAAGCAGCTCTCTTGCATCAATGGTTACCGCATACAATGACTCTGCAATGTTTGATGGCATCGTTCACGTTCTGTTCACTGTAGCATATACCCGAGACCATATGTGATAGCCAATATCGTATAGGTATGCTTTAACACGTGTGCCGATCTCATCTTTGACATTCTTTCATTAAATTCATCAAGCGTGTATGATCGTGTCGTGGCAAAGTACAATTCCCTTAACTTTAGATGACCCTTCTTGAACTTTGACCTTACATTTGTCCATATATACCACATGCAAGCATAATGTGGAATGTCGGTATAAATAGTAGATGTTGCCTTCAAGATACTCTCATTCCGGTCCGAAACAACACACATATTTGGTTTTTCTCCATATGTTTGAATTGCTCAAAAAACCACCTACATGATGCGTCATTTTCTGAATCAACAATGGCATATGCTAGTGGTAATATGCTACCTATCATATATATGGCAAAAAAAATAATTTTTGTAATAAAACTTAAGAGTATAAAAAATACAGTCCCAAAAACAACTTTATAACAATATTTTTACAATTTATCTATATTACCTGCTGCATTCATTGTGCTAGTTGTTAGCATGATTCCCCTATATGCCGACTTCAAGAAGGTCCCATCAACTACTACAATTGGCCTACAATGCTCCCAACCCTTGATGGACGTACTAAGCGCAACAAATGCATACAAGAAACAGTCATCTTTAGTCTTCTGCAATTTCACTATCGACCCTGAATAAATCTTCTCCAGAATATACAAATAACTGGGCAATATGCTGTTGGAATAAAGATGACCTCTCAAAAATTTCAAAGCCTTTTACTTAGCTCTCCAAGCTTGCATGTATGTTAAGTTCACACCATGATCCGACGACATGTCAGTTTGTATGTCTTTTGGTGTGTATATTGTCTTAGGATCTACATATTTTGGCATCACCATGCTGCCAACTACCATGGCAGTTGGTTTGTGTTGTATGTGTGTGTTGTCCATCAAAGAGCATGTGTGTCATCTATTGAATTTTCGAACCTTGAACAATGCTGCTTCATTTATGCTGGCGGACTTGAAGTGCCACGTACAATTGTCACCAAAACGTACGAGGCAGTAGCTACAGAATAAAAACAATTCAAAAAATATTATGAAAATTATAGCTACAAAATACGAGGCTGCTTATGCACAAAAAATTATCTTAAACAATTCACATACAAAAAAACTACAACTTATCCACAATATGAATTTGACAAATAAATATTCATACCTTCTCGCACTATACTTTTTCACCCTAAATTAAAGCTTATTCATGATAGAATAATGCTTCATTGCACTGACAATTATTTGCTTGTCTTGTACAACTTAGCCAACGTCAATTACATTTGGCGTATGTTCTGTTATCATGATACTTTTAAATTTCACAATTGCCGGAGATGTCTGCATATCAATCAACTTCATTGTTCCTGATACTTCTCTAATTGTGTTACAATTACTTGACAATTGTACCATGTTAGTATTACGATAATCAGAAGAACCTGCACTCAATTAAAAGTATAGCAATTCAGACCTCTGTATATTCGTGTGTTCGGTATTTAAAATAATGCTTGTAGAGACATAACAGTTGAACTACATTTGTTATGAAGTAAAATTGCAGATAATATATAGAAAAATTATAAAACACTTGAAATTAAAAAAACATCAACATTGAAAAAACAGAGCAAACCTGCGATTGTGCTCGCACTCGACATACTACATTCCAAATTGAAATCACGCACTGTTATACACAGCGGATACATTCCTAAGTTTTTGTTTTCCTTTTTCGTCTCCATATACACTCGCACTCCCATATTGCTCCGAATTTTGGAGGATAATATTCATTGACAGTGTATTTGATTTCGATGATTTTTGCGCAGGTATCGATCATTAGATGCTCTGCAATTGCAGAATTCAATTGACTATAATTTGAATTGCCATTAATTACAATTCCGTCAATATCAAAATCTTTGTATCTCCCAAGTCCCAATGCTATCCCACCGCCCATTGAGCTGAAGTATAATCGCTAATTTTGACATTATGTCGCGAAATTCAATTCGATTGTAGCTAAATTGTTTACAATTGAATTGTTCAAAACCATTATTTATGGAAAACCAGAGGAAACCAAAAAAAAAAAAAACAGAGAATAGAAGGATGTGATGATAGCCACTGAAAATCTACGTAATAGAAAAATTCTACGAATATGTTGCCTTCATAATTGGTGCGAGGATTGCGTCAGTAAAATCTCTAAGCGATCCCAAAAATCCCACGCCTAAATAAGGAAGACTATCGTAGAAAGAATTCTAATTTATACAAATGTACAGATTTTGTAGATAAATTGTGTTTAGGTCGGATAAATTCATAAACATTAACATTTTTTGTAATAAGTTTTGAAATACTGTATAGGAACGAAAAAATCCCTTTTAAAAATAAGTGGGATTGTGTTCGCATACTAAATTATTCTAAGTGGACATGTGAGATTAATTGAATACTAATTTTTCCTTTAGCAATGACTATAAAAGCTTTAAAATACTACATAAATATTATTTAAATTATAAAATAAAAATAAAAATGATATAAATTTCTGAAATGATAAATGTTGTAACATATTACCGATCTATAACTGTACTATGTTAATAGTACGAAGACCCTTAGCGAAATGACATGTTTTACCCTTTAAACGTTATTTTCACACTAGACAAAACAATCATTCTATTTTCCTAATATTTAAGAATTTCAAATTAATTAAAGTTTGGTTATTATATTTTCAATTTCTTAATTGTTAAACAAAGTTAAATAAAGATATTATCACTGTTGGAAGGTGTATATACAGAAATTTACGTTTTAAATTATTCTCTTACTTACATTTTAAATTAGAACTAATAAAAATAATTTAAGAGGAAAATTTTTACACTTTGACAGGAGTGTTTATTGTAAAATCTAATAATAATTACGTCTAATGAAATAGAGATATTAGATTTACTAAAAAAGTTGCAATGAAGAATTTATTATTCTCAAAAAAATAAGAGTATATTAATTAGTAAGGATAAACTAATAAATAAGTGCTTTTGAGTGATAGCATAAACTGTTTTTTAGGTTTTAAGCTAAAGCTAAAAGAAGTTGCTTTTCTAAAAAATTAAGCGCTTTTGATTTTGTAGGACATGAATACCCATATCAAAAATTCAAGTTAGCTAAACTAGATCAATATTTATAATTTTCAAGACCTTGTGATTTTTAAAATCTTATTTTATAACACAATCATATAGTTTAATCATTTTTTTACTATTTAAAAATAGAATATAATTGAATAAAATAATAATTACTAAACACTTGAAATTTCGCATGAGCTAGCGTTAACCATTCGAATCAACAATAAGTATTTTCTTATGTGAGAACAAATAATTAAGTCTTTGAATTAACTAATTAGTAAAATAATATAATTTATTTATTTTATAAATTCATCATATATGTAAAATCATTTTTCGAACTAACATAATAGGGTAAATAAATTGTGACCTTAAAAAGAGAATCGACAATGAAAAAAATCAAAAAATAAGAGAAAAATCAGTTATAGTATAATATTAAGAGTTAAATCGATTAAATTGCTATTCATTTAACTAAATCAATATTCTTCACTTAGCTGATACTTTTTCTTAGCTTTTCTTTTATGACTAAAATATAAATTCTTAAGAAAATATTTCTATCATTTAAAAAAAAAAAATTATACTCACTACTTAGGTACGCGTAGTCTAAAACTAGTCTTAATAAAAGAAGGAACCCAACTACATATAAGTCCTTAAATGCCTTATTGAAACTTTGATATATGTAATGTACTTTTTTCGAAAGTGTAGGCGGACTTGTATTCACATTACTCATTTTTAGTGCTTCCATGATCTTTACACTTCTTAAAAAAAATTACTCGAAAACGCTACTTCAGTTTGAATGTCACAAGCACAATTAACACGAGGAAGATCTTCAATATGACAATACTGAATTTTTCTTTTTTTTTATCAGGCAAAACATATTCGAGCTAATTCCACAAAGCTTGGAATTATATTAACTAAACATTTCAAATTGAGTAAAATCTCCTATTATCTAATATCTATAAAGGATATTAGCACATAAATATAGTTACTTTTGATTGAGTTGGATATCAAGTGCGTCGTTGTAGTAATATTCCTTCTATCTTCCCATATGTATCATGTCTCAGAGTTTGTATCTTCTGCGTATGAATGTTTGTTTCTTTGGTTGAAAGGCAATTCTTCACAATTTTATTACCGTGAGATATCAGCATTTCATATAGTTCAGAGAATTCAAACAGTAAAAGACCTCAACACACTTTAAACAGTTTATTGTTTTATTGTACTGGCAATACAAGGTAGCTAACAACTTTGGGTTCAATCATTTACCTTTAATGTTGCCCCCTGGATTAATCAAAAGAAGAGTCAAATTTGTATACCAACTTTTAAGCATATATGATGTATATAATAAAAAAAACCCTCTATTTTAAATAATTATTTTGTGATACGTTATGACTTCTATAAGAGGACTTTTTGTTTTCCATGCAACAATCTCTGTCCATTTGGATGGGGAGATTTGCACAAATAGGCTTTACGTGCCACTATTTAAATTTTAACCCCATGTCGATCAGAACTTAGCCACAAGTCCTGGGGGAGCACCAGAAGTTTGATGGATATGCGACCTTGTCGCTACCCGGTTATTATTCAAGAGCTAATTTTATTTTAATCGGATATCTAGCTTAGTATAGCTGGATAATTTGCATCACAGATTGCATATAGTGCCAAACAAGAAGGGACAGTGACCTATCACTTATATGAAAGATGATTCAAACATGGTTTTTATGTACTAATATATACATCCTACTCGAATAAAAGCGGCATAGGCTCGAAGTTTGCACATTTAGCCATGTAAGTTAAATCAGTTTTTGAATCAGGCACAAAACAGATTTACATAAGGTGGGTGGCTGGACTAAAATAGACATCTTCTCTGGCGCAGCTTCATAATGTAATTTCCATAACTGAATTCAAGGTGAGACTAAATTTTGGTACTTTTTTCCTCACACTAAGTCCATGTTTACAACAAATTAATACATGAAACCTCAATGTTAGCCTCAGATTAGCCTACAACTTCCCATCTTCCTGGAAATGCTCTAACAAAAGTTAGTTTTGCAGGTTGTTATGTATGTACTTGTGCTCTATATATGCCCTTGTGGTGTAAGTGTAACAGTACAACATCATCACTCAAATCAAAGTCTTTACTTAAAGAAATTAGCTAAAATGGTAGCTCCAAAATGGTTTTTCAGTTCTTTAATGATTTTGCTAAGCTTAGCAATATGCTCTGGCCAGCCTGTTACCTCTGATGCAATTAAGGCTAAGGAAGCTGATCATGACAACCTCAAAGCTCACACTCTGAGTAATATCAACGCCAAAGGCTTTGAAGGAGGCGGTGGATTTGGCATTGGTGGTGTTTGGGGTGGTGGTGGTGGAGGTGGTGGCGGTTCTGACACCCCTAACTACGGTTATAACCCTGGCTGCAGTATCCATGGTTGCACTGTCCCTGGCTTTGGTTTCCTACCTAAACCTGGCTTTGGTGTCCCATTCTATTCCCCTGGTTGTGGCTATGTGTGTCCGGCCGATATTCCGATTGGAGGAATGACTGAATCCAAAATCACAGGAATATCACAACCCGCTAGACCATACCGATGCAGGCCAGGGCCAAATATGTGTGACAGTAAAGATTGTAATGAGCTTCTCCTACACTTTGTTTCCCCAATGCAAGACAAACCTGAGAATAAACAAGAACATCTAAGATATGGAGGACGCCGAGGTATAGGTCTCACTGTGGGAGGAGGTGGCGGTTTTGGAATTGGTTTTGGTGCTTGGGGTGGTGGCGGCGGCGGAGGAGGGGGTGGTTCTGATGCCCCTGGTTGTAGTAACGATGGCTGTGACCCTGGTTATGGATTTAACCCTGGTTCTGGCTGTCCCCCGGGCTGTGGTTATGCATGTCCTGCCAACAATCCTAGTGGAGGAATAACTGAATTCCATATCTCAGGATTGTCACGATTCGATGGACCTTACAGATGTAGGCCAGATATGTGTGAAAGTGAAGATTGTAATGAACTTCTTCTATACTTTGTTTCTCCAATGCAACACAAACATGAGAACCGACATGGTCATACAGTAGAAAGGAGTGATGAGGAGGAAGCTCATCATCAGTCAAAGCAGCATAAAGACGAAGACATCATAAACTAGGCTCTCCACAAACCAAAAAAAAAAAGAAACTATATATATGTAGCTTCAGCCAAAAAACTGTATACACTGTCTAAGAATTTACTCACTTTCAAGGAACTTAAATAAAACTAGTTTACAGTGGATTGGGATATAAGAAGTTGGACAATTTGCTAAACCTGCTCATTCACTGTAAAACTAGACTTGCTACTAGTATTTGGAATATAATGCAATTGCTGAATATATTTGTTGTTACTGTGCCTAATGTCATTCAATATTGAACAATTTCTCTGTAGTTAGAAAATGAAAGGAAGAAGCAAGAAGTCGGGAGGTTGTTACTCGACTGGTCATGTGAAACTAACTTCTCTTCAAAAAAATTCTCACCTCTAAAATTTTCTGTTTTGCTTCACATTTCTATAGCTGCTATATTTAGAAAGGAAAACAATGAACGTCTTACTTAAAGGATGAAATAATTTAAAGATCGCGAATTTATTTCTTTAATCTTCTAAGAGGAAACTACTCTACAGGAATACAGAATTTGATTTATCAAAATAAGGAAGCAAATTGAAAAAAAAAATGAAATAAATGAACATAGTGCTGAAAGCTATTGATAAGATGATTGGATTGATTTGGTTGCAGTAACATATGATTTTAGATTATTTCAACAAGATGGCGATAAAGTAGCATATCATTTGTGATTTAATATTATTACCCTCAACTCAGGAAGATTGTCAATTTACCCCAAAACAAAGTTTCAAGCCTTCAGTCTCCTTCGACCGCAGTGGCACCTGCCCAATTGGCAGCACTTCCCCGGCGTGGAATGCTGTGGAGTTTGGTGTACAAATCCACCTGGAAAATCACAGCATTGATGTTTCCTTCATCATCTTCGCGTGCAATTGCTTTTACTTTGTGCAGTGGATGATCAAAGCTTATTAGTCCGGTGTCACTTATGAAGATACACCCTGTTCAATCAGCTTTTATACATTAATTTCTGCTTGATATTCAAAAAAGATTGAATCAAACTTGAGGATTTGATTAAATAACCTGGAGGAAATGGGGTATAGAATTTTCCACAAGAAGCTTGAATGAACTCTGAATCATCGGAACATACTAATGACCCATCTGCAGCAGTTCCCCAGTGTAACGGCACACATCCATCGCGATCCTACATTGCTTAGAGCAACATTAAGTTTATCCTAAAAAGGATTTAAGTTATATACATTGACAATATAAAGATTTTTTAGTGCAGTTTAACCTGTGATAGAAGGTTAGTTACCACTTTTACCTGGTTTCCAACTAATGTTTATCATAGAGATTTACATGTAATTACCTTAATTACCTTATAAGTGACATAACTGCTAAAGTTGTTACCATGTGATCAGGAGGTCACGGATTCGAGCCGTGGAAACAATCTCTTACAAGAATGCAGGGTAAGACTGCGTATAACAGAACCTTGATGTCCGGCTCTTCCCCGGACCCCGCGTATAGCGGGAGCTTAGTGCACCGGGCTGCACTTAATCCTTATAAATGACATGATTGTATAAACATGTTTTATATCGCCAAGGCACAAAACTTAAACTCTTCTAAAAATACTATGTTGATCATGGTGTATAGTTAAGTTTAAAGAAACACACCAAGTTATGGATCATGGAAATGGTTAATATGAATGTTCAATAAGCTAAGAAAGAGATCAATTATGTGACAAAAAGCATTGTGACTCACCCTTGCAAGAAAAAGAGTAGAAGCTTTTGAGTCAAACAGAATGAAAGCAAATTTGCCTTCAAGTTCTTTTATGACTTGATCAGGAGGGTATGGCGCCCGATCCCTTAAAACTTTGTAAGCTTCAACCATTATCATAGCCTCTGTAGCTTGTCTTGAAAGACCATAATGTTTTCTCAAATCAAAAGTGTTATCTAAAGCCCCAGAGAATATGCAGAAGACATCATCCATCACAACAATAGACCTAATGTCAACAAAACAAAACAAAACAAAACAAGCTCAAACAACTTCATTTATAGTCACCTTGCTATTGCTTCAATTTTGAAATACTACACTAGTTTTAAAGAAAAGTACACCCTTTTAGTATATTAATCAATGTGCCCAAAAAGCAAAAACAAAACATGTTACTGTTACTAGTACTAAACATCAATACCTTGGTTGTAAAGGGTTTTCATTTCCATGAGAAAAAGCCATGAAATTCCCATTGAAAAGGTGGTAAAAAGTTGAGTCTTGCTTCCATGTTTTGAAACTTTCTGCAATCTCTTCCCTTTTTTTAGCCTCCTTTTTCTGTATACCTGCTTGAGGAAGGCTCAACTCTGGAGGTGGCCTACCAATGGATTGCTCAAACACAGCCAACATATTTGGACAAAAGCTAGAAAATTTTCAAGAATCCCAAGCTAATTTCTTTTTTCAAGAACCATAAAAATCCCAGGAAAGCACATTCTAGTTCTAGGTACATATATAACATAGAAGACTTGCAGCTGACATGCTTATCCAAAAGACTGTTGTAACTGAAAACAAAGTACTGACGTGGCATCAACAATGGTGATAGTGCATCTGTCACACTCTCCTTTGTTCAAGATGGTACTACTTTAATATTTTATGGGCGAATAATTACTTTGGGAATTTGTAAACCAAATTTCTTTATTTCTTTCATTGATGGGATAGATGTCTTGGAACATGGTTTTGAAGTACCAGAAAATATGATATACTAGTAGTTTTAGAAAGGGGCGTATGTAGTGGGTTAATAACGAGTTTAATTTGAATTTATAATTTTTGACGCGGAGTAAATATTTATATGTAAAAGTTTATTAAAATTATAAAATAGTAGATATGAATCTATAACTTTAAGAATATAATGAGTTCAACCCTTTAAATCTCGACGTTTTGTTTTTAGAATACGAATAGGACAGTAGAAACAAGCCAAGAAAGTTTTGTCTAAATAAAGAAGGCTGAAGCTAGCAGTATATAACTTTACGCACTTCGAGAAGCAGGCAATATTGGACTCTTCTAAATAATTGATACTCCTACTGTTAAACCAAAATTATTTGCCTATGCAACGAAGTCTCAGAAAGCACGTAATAATGCTATTTCAAGCTTTCTGTTCTTTCAATGATGAAACTAATTAAGCTTTTTTTCAGTGGAGGTGGACGTCAAGGTATCTTTCATATTTGCATTATTTTGATGTAATTTGACTAATAGGGAAGAGATAATAAGATAATGTAATTCCCGATTGAGACATTATTTGAAAACAGCAAAATCTATGGGACATAACCATTAGCAGAAATGAAAAAAGAATGGTTTTTTGTTTGAAAGTTACCCCCACAAACGAGCTTAGCTTAGTCTTCTAATGCAATTTGTATCAAAGATTCCTTCTTCGTTTTCAATGGAAAAGCATTTGTTTTTCTTATTTATACATTTTAATTTTCACAGTGAAAGCTGCTAGAGTAACTTTGCGCGTAGTACAAAAACAAATAAACCCACAGCGAGTGTTGAATTAGAAATTTTCAATAGAAAAGCTTTAAATCATTATATTGGAGAAAAGAGCGGCAAGGAAGTTTTGGAAATACAGCAATTTATTTAGAGAACACTTCCGCATTCCAATGAAATAGTTCAACGGTTAAGAGATCATAATTTGAACAACATTTCACGAGTGTGCTTCTGAGTTTTTAAGAGAAAGAGAGAACAAGCCCAAAAGATAAGCCAGTACAAGACAAGAATTGTCAGATAAAAACCATTCAGTGTGTATATTACCTTTACATGGGTTTTGAGAAGTGTTTCATTTGATATAAGCAACTGTACAACCATAATTCATAGGACTTTCCTGTTCAAACTTAACAACACGAGGATGACCTCTTAGTAATTTATGTGCAGATTCTTTTACAACCCCAGTGCCCATCCCATGAATAACAAAAAGAACAGAATTAGGCGCTCTTGAGTCAATAGCTATGTTGAGCTGGTGCGAAGCATCCTCCACTCTCAGGCCACGCAAGTCTACGGTGTTTTTAGATGTCTGCAGCACAGGGCCATAAGAATCCTGTTGATTTTTGCCTGCTTCAGCAAGACTTCCAAGGTCCCTAAGACTCTTGATCCGCTGTACCTACATCATCGATCATGATTAACTTTTTCTTTCATTCCCCATGTTTTTACCAAGTGAGAAACAGCCAAGCACGAGTATATATCAAATATATGTGAAACGGAACTTAACTCACATGCGGAATTCTCAAGATACTCGTCTTTACTGAAACATGCAACTCCATTTATTTTATAAGCTAAGGCAGGTATCTAAGCTAGGCTTATAAGTTCCAAGCTCAACAATGAACTACCTGACTGTTATATACAAAAACTAGCCTCATATGCATATAATTGATAATCAATTTATGTTACCCCGCTTCTACCGGTATCAGTTTAATATTTAAGATTTTAGGTTTTCTAGCACTGACATTCTCTATATTTTCTGATGGCATAATCTCTATGAGGCTAAATGACTCCTAGCAAAAGTTGGAGCTAAAGTGGCGACCACCATGACTAAATCTCAATCAAAACTAATTGCTATCACCTATATGAATCTAAATCTTCCATTGTACCTTACTTTTCGCTAAGTCTACATGGAATCCAAGAGATTGTAGGTACAACTTTCTTCCCTGAGATTTTAGGTCCACCTCGTTTCTTTAAAAACTTTCAATCACCAGAGTCTCATAGTGGTGCCTATATGGTTTATTATGTAGTATATGTATTTATACTTACAACAGAAAGAGAGAGAAGAAAGAACTCAGAGTTGGCAAACCTGGCTTTTCAGGATAGCTGCACCGGAAGAAGCATCAGGGGGGATGGGTCTTATACTACGTTTGCCCACGCGGACTCTGATTTTTCCATATTGAACAAGGATACTGTCATCATCCCCAGGTTCCTCAACTACAGTGGCTAACTTATTTCCAAAGGCCTTCACATATACTTGTTCTCCGATCTGAGGTGTGTAAAGGCTCTGGCCTATTTCTCTGAATAGAGAATCTTTACTAGGCTGATGAGCTTCAACTATCGATGCAATAGCAGATTCAGCTTTTTTCACAAGTGGATTAATCTCGTCAGCACTTGCATTTCTGAGTCGGCTCTCAAACTTCTCTACTATAGTGTGGATCTCATTTTTCACAGTCCTCACTTCCTGTTGGATTTCATGCGTTTCCTTTGCTTTGATGGCTGCTACACGTCCCTCTAGACCTTGTGCTTCCTTGTTGATCTTCATTGCATGAAAAAGGAAAAAAGAAAATACTGAAGATTACAGGAAATTCAAAATAATGGTTAACAACAATATCTTAAGGTTGTCCAGCAGCATCTTCCCAAAATAAATCTAATGTCTCGTGCCTATCCCTACAAAGATGATATGCAATCAACTCAACCTTGACTTTTGTAGGGCCTTTGACACAGCGTAGATGGAAGATCAAGAAGCCACCTAGATGTGATTTTTTTTTTTTT
>MCJB01046612.1:51826-70333 GCA_002018475.1 Nicotiana obtusifolia
GTTACTGGTAGGCTCATGCACTCACTATCTATGCAGAAATTGGGAGAGCACATGCAAGAGAAGCATGATTTCCTTCCTTGTATACAAGATTTCCGCGCACAAAGGTTGCCAAAACTTTCCCAGCGAGTCTTGATCCCATGTATGCAGAAATACTCTGCCAAAAAAAAGGAAAAGAATAAGAACAAGAAAGAACATATGAGAAATCGAAAACAGAATCAAGGAATGTCAAGAACTGCTACATGTACAGCTTTTCAATTTGATTCTGATGATGTCATGCTAATAATCTGACAGCTGAATTTCCAAAAAAAAAAGGTGATTTACTTGTTTCTAAATCCTAACTTTATATCATCGAGTACAACGCTTAAACATGTTTCCTAGTAGATATTACTTTTAAAAGGGAGCTACTTGAATTACTAGTTTCACGGAAATAATGGGTGCAAGAATACATACAGGGTGCTTAACATGTACAGGGTAATCATTATCCAGGTCAAACTCCAGGTCTGGCTCCCAGACAACTATATCGGCTTGATTCCCTATAGCAATAGCTCCCTGCACAAGAACTGTAATCAAATACCAGCTACCAAGATATGGGAGTAACATAAAAGAATTTACATCAACTGATAACTGCAACAGTTCCAAAAATTTGTATGGGTCATAAAGCGGAACAATTGAAGTACTATCTGACATCACTTTTTCAAAAATATCAAAGCAAAATGACATGTGGAACTTGTTTAATCCCTAAGAATAGATGTAATGTTCAAATACTTCCACATCATACTTTAGTAGTTAGACCAGCAAGTTTTGCAGGCTTCTCACTCCACCAGGAAGCTAATTGCTCAAATGTTATTCCATACTTACGCCCATATGTCCATGTCGCGGGTAGAACAAACTGCATAAACAGTAAAAGCACGTTATAGTATTCCAAAACGATTATGAAAGACTATATTTGACAATGACATTATGCATGTAAGTTTTTCCTCTACACATGAATTTCAAGATAATCTTATTATCTCCAAATGGCTTATAATTTCTAAGCCCACATAGTAATCGCAGCTAACTAGCAAACATAATGACCTGTAAAGAAGATATGCCACCCCATGCTTTCAAGAAGTTGCCCTCATCTAAGAGTTTCATTTCTGGCTCAGCAGGGGAGTGGTCAGAACTTAACATGTCAATATCTCCACCCTGAAAGGCACACAAAACCAAAATGAAGGAAATTCTTTGAAAGAAGAATTCTGGAAGTGACTATATTAGTAACAGACTTTGGAAGTTGACTATACCAGTAAAGCATCCCAGAGTTTTTCTTTATTGGCTGCATCACGGATGGGTGGAGCACACTTAAAACGAGTATCTCCATCAGGAATATCTTCAGCTGCAAAAGCGAGATAATGGGGGCAAGTTTCAACAGTGATACTATCACCCATTCGTTTGGCTTCCTATGAAAATCCCAAAAAAAACAAAAAGAAGATGTTTTCAGCAAAATGATAATGTAAAATATTCCAATAGCAATGATGGGGCTTACCCTGTTCTTAACAAAAATAGTCCACCACAAAGGGTGCAAAGACAAGAAATGGCGAGTATATAAATGAACGAATGAAAGAAGCCAAGATGTGAAAGAAATTTTTTTGCTACCTTAATGAGGTTTAGTGAATTTCTAGCATCAGACAAATGAACGATATGGAGATGAGCTCCTTCAGCAGAACCACCAGCCCTTGTCTCTTTTGTCAATGTTATGAGCTGATTGATAGCTGCCTCTTCCCTATTAAAGAGCAAAAAAATTTCAAAAGGTAATACAACATGAAAAACAATAAAAAATAGAGGATGTAAGATTTAATTGGGAGCTGATATTATAAACATCTTAATGCAGTAGTGCACTGTATATGTGTAAGAGAGCAAGATAGAAGAAAGAGAAAGCATAGTGAGAGAGGAACCTTTTGACCAAATTAAAAGTATTAAAGTATGCATCAGCTGAAAGTAAAGCAAGAAATGTTTGTCACGCCTCTTAGAAATACATACAGACTTTTTAGGATGTCACACAACTGGAAACACAAGAAGAATGACAAGTTACCTCAACACAATTCTACTCTAGATTTGAGCATATGATAAAAGGTAAATTATTTACATTGAAGCAGGCCTGGTCTTAAGATATGTAGAGTATGATCTAGCATTGTCGACCCCATCCTCCGGTTCCAGTTTCCCATCATGATCTAGTAGCACTTCAGCATGAACAAGCAAGGGTCTTTTGTATCGAGCCAGAGTAGGGAGTGCTTCCTGTGCAGTAGTAAGAATTGAATCCCAAGAAATTTAGTTGACACGGCAAGAGAGAAAAGTGATCACACAGTAGAAAGTCTAATACAATGTGTCCGAATAACCATCCGCAAAGGCATATCTACATATAGTTACTGAAGAATGATCGGCAAAAACAAAGAGGAAAACGAAATTGAGATTCTGTACCTTAATGTGGGCTGAAGTTGTCATGGGAAAGTCATTGATGCCTGATGGCACCATAAAAGACTGCAGAGAAAAGCAAAAGATGTCCAATCATACATGTGATATAATAATTGACGTCACATGGTAGATTGCTACAATCAATGCCCAAAATGATTTCTCCAGTGTTGAAGATACATGGTTAATTTGTAAGATAATAGTTGGAAAACTAATGAACTTTATCCAAAATACTGTTTTAGTATATTGGACATGTTATCAATCTTTGCTTGACTTCCTGACAGCCATGATATCAATAACTGGAAAGGAACAGAATATATGCTCAATCTGAGCTCTAGTGCATGTATGTTGCTGGATTACCTTCAAACCCAGAACCCCAGCATCTAGAAGTCTTTCCAGAGAAGTCGCATTTTCTGCATTTTCTGGAACCAAACCTCCCCAGAAACCTGTGAATAGAGTAAGCAAGTAACGTCACATTATAACATCTATCTACCAAGAATATAGCTTCGTATTTAACATACCAACATCCACAAAGACCCTCCCTTCTGCAGCCTGGACCTGCCAAATGAACAGTAACCCTGATTATATGTTGTTCATTATGACTACAAACCTACATGAATCTAGGAACTTCTGCTTAGCAATTTATGTTCATTAGTTTGAATACAAAAGAATCCTTACAAATGTGCCATATAAACTAACAAGCTGAACTCAACAAAAGGAAAACACCAGGAGCTAATAATCACACGAGATAGTTTTCCTTTGATAAGCTAGAAATATTTACCCTGTCAAAATTTTCTGCAAAATATATCAAACATCTACCTGATATGCTTACCTTAAGTTTTAAAGCTTCTTCAGAAACAGTTGATGGAGCACTATTGAGAGGCATGTCAATTAGTGTGGTTACTCCACCTGGAAAGAACATGGAAATATCAAATATGAAACACGATCATCAGGTTCTCAAATAGTTTTAAGTTACATATGAACTGCTTGAAATTTGAATCCACACACCCGCAGCTGCTGCTTTTGTTCCTGAAGGAAATCCTTCCCATTCTGTTCTTCCAGGATCATCAAGATGGGCATGCCTATGACGAACAAATTAATAATCAGATTCAAGGCTAGCTTTATGAGTTAAACCTTAATGTATAGTTTTGATACTGGTCAAGGAAGCAAAAAGTAAGCTCAAGTATTAAAAATCTAGTGGAATTAAGTGCATAGTGGTTTGCAATTTTTTGCTATATTTTCTAAATTAAAGTTCTCCATGGCAGGTGACAAAAATTAAAAACTAACATAAGGAGGGAGTTTTATCTTACACATCAATAAAACCCGGCATGACCACAGCCTCCCCATAATTGACAATTGTGGTAAACCAAGGATTTACATGCCAATTCTCTTCAGCAACAATAGATATAATTCTTCCTTGCTTTATCTCAACTGTTTGTTTCACATCAGAAGAAACAATTTGTCACGAGGAATCAGATCAAGCTACTGATAAGAGTACTAATAACAAGTGACGGTATAGTGTCTCAGATACAGCATAACTTTCATCTTCATAATCTGCAGCTACCAGCCATCACCTTATATGAAGATTCTATATCTATTCCCCAGAAAATCAAGGAAATGTAAAACTTAGTTCAACAAACCTGCACCAGAGATTGTCCGATTTGGAGTCACGATATGTTTGCTGGCTATCCAATAGTGATTATGAGGCAGAAGGCTGCAGTCACTTGAGGGAAGCTGAGGTATAAAACCATAAACTTTCTTGAGGATCATTCAGAAGTTATACAACAAAAAAGCAGTACCTGAGGACAGCATGATATGATGATATATAAACTGGAAAAAGTTACAAGTACATAGCTACTTTACAAGTATTATGCTCTAAAAAAGAAACAAAAGAAAACCATAACTAACTACTGCAATGAATAACCATTTGAAAGTACCAAAAAGCATATCCTTGCTTCAAAGGCTCTTATATACTGCATGCTGACATTTGACCAGCTTTTTAATTTTTTCAGATGATTTTCCCACTCAATGATTTCTCTTTTGATTCTTCTATGTTTAGTAGTAAATCAAAGGAGGTTCAAACATAGAATCCGTTCCCTAGTTCTAACAGCAATTTTTTTTCCATCAGCCCTTCCATAATAGCTGTGGAAACAGCCTCATGGAGAAATGCAGGATAAGGCTGCGTATAATAGACCCTTGTTGGTCCGGCCCTTTCCCCAAACCGCGCATAGCGAGAGCTTAGTGCACCGGGCTGCCCTTCCATAATCTAACCCAACATGCAAGACGGATATCCAGATCTACAGTACCTAAGCATTTCACATGCAAGAACTTCATAAAGAAGCTCTTTTTAATGAGTACTTGATGAAGAGGCTTCTGGAATTTGTTTTGCTGACTTTTGATGCTATCATCAAATCTCTTTGCTTATCTTAAAATGAATACTTACAGCCACCTTAAACAGAGACCCCTTTTTGGAAAAGATTCTGTCCACAAATAGACTATCCAAAGACAAAAACACACACAATTACACATCTCATTGTAACCCCATCTAGATTTTAGTGTGTGTTTTTATGGGTGTTAAGCAAGATTGAAAGTTTTCCTCATTTCTGATGGTGAGTAACCAATATATTTTAATTTATCATCCTCACCACCCCACACACAATCCAAGAAAAAGGAATTTTCTTCGAAGAAAAAAAATGGCATTATCATATATCAAGAAATGAGATGGGAAAAATCAGCATAAGAATCAAACCTTGTTAGAGAAATCAAAATAGAACAGGAAAGAAAGGAGAAGTGGTAAGAGAGCCAAAAACCCCCTCTTTCCTGATTCCATTTTTCTCTGCTTTGCTATCCCTCTTTTTCCTCAGCCTCCTTCTCAGTTCTCTATCAACTCTGCACATTAATGGCTTCCACTTATACTACCCAAACTTGTTTTTTTTTTTTTAATTTTCATTTTTGGTTAGAATTTTATGCAATTTGGTGACGTGGAAAAGATGACCAACCAATAGCACACATTTCCACCTTGTATGGAAAGTTGAAACAATAACCACAAAACCAAGAAAATTACAAAAAATGAAATAAC
Organism: Nicotiana obtusifolia; assembly: GCA_002018475.1. Classification (NCBI taxonomy): domain Eukaryota; kingdom Viridiplantae; phylum Streptophyta; class Magnoliopsida; order Solanales; family Solanaceae; genus Nicotiana; species Nicotiana obtusifolia. The sequence goes on from MCJB01046612.1 coordinate 57,351, forward strand.
AATGGGCGGTTCAGAGGACTCCTCGACCAAGAATCAGGAATCTGTTTATACTGCCCATAATGCCACTAGCTCTGTCACTCACTTGCATTGCCTACCAATAGAATAGTGTTCCAAATGACCAAATGGCAAAACTATCTCAATAATCCTCCATATAATAAAACTATATTTTGTTAGAGAAATTTAAAAAATAACACTCATATGCAGTGTTTTATTAGTCGTAACAGAGAAATAAAATCCAATATTAAGTTATGCGATAATTCATATATTATTTTATGCATAATATAATATGAAATAATAATACGGGAATTGAAGTGACAAAAATATTTCATGCATACTTAGTGAGATTAGGATAACCAGACAGGCAGACAATCCCTAAATTATGGCGGATCTGCTTGGTTCAAGAATCAAGATATTCGATTTAAAATAGAATATTTAAGGAATCAATTAGATTGATGTTCGCTTTTAATGTGTACTATATACTTAGTACAAACTACAAACATGCTTTGACCTGCTAGCTTGCATGATTTGGGAAAAAATAATAGCAATTAATAAGAAAAAATGTCTAGAATTCCAAAAAAGAGTGCGCCCACTGGTATCCAGCTATAATACTAATATTTGATTTGTCGAGGGGATTGAAAGTAACGTGAGAAATTTATGGGACCGCTCAAAGATATCAAATTAAGCTATTGTTGAGCACTGACTAGTGACTGCTGAGTAGCAAAAATTGATTCATATTTATATATTTAAATAAATATATCATTTATTTATATAATAATGGTTAAATAATTATGCAGTTTCGAGTCTTTGAATGTTGCTAATTGGTGGTCATAACCCATGGAGTAACTGCCAACATAAAGCGTATAAAGTTACTTTACTTTGTGATATTCAAGGATATGGATACATCAATCTTGTCAAATGAATTAATCATATTAAATTAAACAAATCACAAAATTTGTTAGTGAAGGTTACCAAGAGATTCCCACAAGGGGTTGATGGTCAGTGGTCAACATATCTTTGATTAAACGGTCTTCAATAAATATCCTTCAAGTTTATGTTTGGGATATAATACGAATAAACAAATGCAGAGGCGGAGCCGGTTTTGGTTTTAATTTTAATTTTATCGATTTTAAATTTTAGATCAATAATTTTAAGTGGTAATAAGTAATAATTAAAATTTTAAATTTAATATTTTTATATATTTAATAAACTTCTTAATATAAATAAACTATTAAATTTAACCGAATCGGTCGACTACTAACTTCGCCCCTGAAGCAATGACCAATGGATAGCGAAGGTTACCAAGAGATTTCCACGAGGGGGATCTACGTGAACTTTTTGGATACTTGTACTTTTCTTAATTTTGCACTACATGCACATTGTGGGGTCGGTCTCTTTTTCCTCCTTATCTTCTGGAAGATTCATTAAAGATTCACTAATTAATTTACATGTGAAAAGTAGGTTTAGTGCAAGAATGCTAGGACTTTCTGCATTGATATAGAAAAAAACAAATAAGACAAAAATGTATCATGAATTCTTTTTCAAAAAGTTGTGTCTAAATTATAGGTTTTTCAGTCGTTGAGAGGATTAAAAGTGACGTGACAAAATAGAAGAGCTTTCTTTTTTACTTTTCGGCCTTTATACAATATATGCTACCCAAAGGACCACTCACACTATAATTTAGTTAATGCAATTTGGACATGGACTTGCACAATTTCTTTGGGTTAAAACTTTCCAAGATTATTTTACTGTTGTCTTTGCATATTCTTTTAGTGTAAACGATGAGATATATAGTAAAGGATAGATAAAATATAACCTTAAGCTAATAATTTTGATTAAGAAACAACTAGATAAATCCAAAAGGAAATTATCAAAGAGGAAAAGCATGGGTTGATAATCAAATGCTCAAATTCCTTTAGAGTGTGGATGAATCTCGTGATAGTGCCCAGAAGGGTAAAAATTCATTGCCCATCGTGTTTGACATGATGGAAATTACTTTTTTAAACAAGAAATCATTTGTTTTTTATATTAGGTTATGAGAAATATTTTACAATTTTTTTTTTTTTCATCGTGGAAAATATAACTTCCCCTACTTTTAGAGCCGAGATCATTTTCTTTTCTACTATCTAAAATTTTAGCTTTATATGATTACTTCAGTCAACTTTTAGATATTATTATTAATTTTTAATACTAAAAAAAAAATTCACATCATCTAATCTGCTAACATTAATGGCAATCTTTAATACAAAAATAATTTTAAAAATTACTATTCATGAAATATGAAAAATATTTTATGATATTCGATTTGCAAGAGAAAAAATATTTTAAAGCTTGATAAAACATTCTTAACTTAAATAGTATTGATAAAATTCCTAAATATTAAAAATTTATAATAATGTTTTAAGTGAAAGGGAGCCTTGGAGCAACAATAATGTTGTCTCCGTGTGATCTATAAGTCACGGGTTCGAGTAATGAAATCAGTCATTGATGCTTGCATTAAGGTTAACTGCCTATATCACACTTTTTATGGTGCCTTCTCCAAACCCTATCGTGAATGCATAATGCTTAGTACACCGGACCATTCTATAATCTATCTATACTATATTAAAAGCACGAGAGTCTTTAGCGAAATATCGTTCGCTTTTTTTACCCTTTTAAAATAAAGTTCACACTAGACAAAATAGTCATTTAATTATTCTCCTAACTATATTTATGAGTTTTAAATTAAATTAGATTTATTACTTTTTTCTTATTTGAATTAAGTAAGAAGTCCTTATAATTAGGACTTAAAGTTTTACCTTATATAGATTTTACAATTAAAGTGTGATTAGCACCAAATCTTTATGTGTATGAATTTTCTCCACTTGAACGTTTTTTAGCGCAAAACAGATTGCACAGTTGTGCTAAAATTTAGGCGAAAAATTATGATGTAAACAAAATAAAATAACGTAAAAATTAAAGAGAGAGGAAGCATTTTTCTTTGTGCTTTATCCAAAATTGAGTAATTAACCTAGAAATGCTATGAGTAGTCTATGTGAGATTGGTCCACTGACTATTAATTTAATTCTTCGATCAATAATTTGTTTGATATAAATATTAATATAGATTTTAAAACATAATTAAAAAATAATTACGAAAATATTCATATAATAGCAAGAGAAAGAGAGAAAGAAAAGTAATTGACAAAAGGTATATACTAATATTACGACAAACAGAAAGTGCAAAAGTTTGAATTTTTTATCATTTGGCAAAAAATATTGTGGATAAAAATATAGTTATCATTAAATACTTAATATATGGTATGGACTAAAATTAATAATTTGAATCCTTAAAAAATAAATTATTCCTTTTAGTAATTTAAAAAGATAATTAAGTAGTTGAATTAAAAGAAATCAGAATATAAAACAAAATCAATTGTAGTATTAATAATTAAATTGGTTTAAAATGCAAACTTTAAGAAAAAAGGAAGAAATAATATAAGACAAAACTCATAAAGAGGTGTCAGGTGAGACACAATTTAACATATTTTTATATCATATGACTCCCTCTATTTCAATTTAGATGACACATTTCGCTTATTGAGAGTCAATTTGTCACGCCCCGAACCTGGACCTGGACGTAACACAGCACCCGGTGCCTGACTACAAGCTACCGAGCGAACCAACTGCTGACTGAATCGACATGTGGTATCATAACATATTGAATGCAGAAGATAAGCTAACACATGTTGATATATTGAAAGTCTGAATGACATAAATCAAGTGCGGAAACACTAATATAACTCTGAAACATATTTGTAGCAAACATTGCTTAACATGAAAAGCTTGTGACTCTATCTAACTGTTACTCTAGTCTATGAAGCCTCTAATGAAGTACTGAAAACACTGATTGTCTGTAAATACATAAAGGCTGTAACGTAATGGTAATGCCCCGAAAGAACTGGGGTTCATCAAATAACTGGTATGAGATCCTAACGCTCTGAATGGTCAACCTGTAAATCATTACCTGCATCGTGAGATGCAGGCCCTGGGCAAAAGGGACGTCAATGCATTTGAATTGCATTGGTATGTAAAGCAACTGAAAGAAAAAATTATAAATGGTGACACTGATACTGAGCTGATAACTGAGAATTGATAATTGATAACTGAAATGATAACTGTATAAACTGAAACTGAAATGATAACTAATAGTTGATAACTGATAAAGGAAGTAAGGACATGAATACTCCCTATTCTAAATGATGAACAACCTGTTTATCTGAATAAATAAACTGCGGCCTCGGGCCCAATATATATGTGCAAAAACTGCGGCCTCGATCCCAAGTATACGTATATATAACTGCGGTCTCAGGCCCAAAGATGCACAAGCATTAACTGCGACCTCAAGCCCAAACATACATAAAGCATAAACTGCGGCCCCGGGCTTAAATACAGGTGTTCAACATTTAGGGATTTTAAAACAGGAACTGAGAATCGTATTGAAATACTGAACCATACTGAGTTACATGATACTTGAATGTTGAATCGAACTACACTGAGACATGTATTCATGAACTGATTATGAGAACTTATGCTCCAACTATTTCTGACATGCTGGTAATCTAGATTGAAACTCATGGGAATTAAACACAAGTTTATATTGATTACCCACTGAGCTCACAACGTTCGGAATGAAAATGAACGAAATATGAAGCTAGAGAATAGAAGTTCTGCAACTATTCAAGGAACTAAACTTAATTATATTTTTGAGGCAATTAGTAACATTGTAAAGAAACGTAGTGTAGCGAGAATCATTAAAATTCCCAAACATAGAGAGTTAGCCTCACATACCTTAACTTCCTGCTCATGAGCGTAATACAACATTCGCCAACCCTTTCAACTTTAATCTATATCAATACAAGTCTAAGGGATTCCATATTAGTAATAACATTCATGTTTTGGTTACTTAGACATTTCATCAAACACATAATGGGCATAGGGCCTCATAGCCCTCATTAATGATGTTTCTACACCCAACAACCCATTCGCTTGTTCCAAGATAAATTCTAAAATCTCAAATTGTTATAATCAACATCATTCTTCATCACCTATAAAATAAACAACACTCTTAACCAATAATCAACAATCAATAACCCAAACATATAACTGTTCATGTTTTTTCTATCAAACTCATCCACTCATATCTCATGAAGATAGAGTCTATAATCATTAATCCAATGGTATAATCAATTAGAGGGTGAAGACATTACCTTTTTTAAGTTCAATCCTCTTGAATTCGAGTTTTTGGTTTTCTTCTCTCAGCAATGATGCCCCAATCGAATATCTAATGATTTGAAGGGTTTACCCATGTGAATAAGGTATTGGATAATTGAAATCAACTTAGAATCATCATTAGAACTTACCTTGGATGGTGGAGGGACTTTTGAGGAGTTAGGTTCTTGAGAGCTTCCCTTTCTAGAGCAAATTTTTGTGTTTTGGGGTGTGGGGGACGAAGTAGGGCTTTAAAAAATGACCCTCAGGGTGCGCTCCCACGCACCTGGATGCGCAGCAGGGCAGTAGCACTGCCAAAGTGCAGCCGCGCACGTGACCATCTGGGCGCGTAAACTGCGCATTGTCCAGTAAAACGTACATAACTTTTTGTTCATAAATCCATTCGGGCTCCACAATGTATCGTTGGAAAGATATTTCAAAGTTATACAACTTTTATTTTTTAAGTTTTCCCATATTCGTTACATAGTTTCACGAGATCCCGCTGGAAGACATACTTTTCGTAAACTTGGTCAATTTTATCGAATCTTATGCACCTCACTCTCCATCTTGATTCCAAAATAACTATTTTCACCCATAATCATCCCGATAAGACTTCTCCTGTCTAAGATGTCACATTAATACTCATTCAACATGTTCACACCTAGTTCGAATTTACGGAGTGTTATACAATTTAACTAAATTTTAAAGTTAAATTAGATTAGCTCAACTTAATATTTTAAAATTAAATTTTAAATACTCAAAAACTATAGGAAAAATACTATAAGTTGATTTTTCTCATGTCAATATGATAAATTTAAAATGTTGGTCCACAATTTGACTCTTGATAAGCGAAATATATCATCTACATTGAAACGAATGGAGTATAAGATATGTATAATTATAAAATAATGTACAACTAATTTAACTAAATTCATCATCTATGCATATTCAAAAGATATTGAAAACAATTACTACTTTTAATGATAGAAAAGTTATTTTCATCGTTTAAACAAATATTATATTTTATTGTAACGTTATTGTATATATTTTTAATTGACAGACGCTATACACACATGCAATGCATGTATACTAAAACTAGTAATATTTAAGTATTTCGTAGTACTAACTCATCTTGCCTTCTGTTAGCAATAATAATCTGTATACGTTTTAAATAACTTTTAAACAAAATCTGGCAAACACTTAGTAAAAACAGTAAATTGCAGAAACTGGAGAATAAACAGAAACAGTACAGAAATAATTTCAGAATATAATCGAGCCCACTTAGTTCAAAGTGTGTCCTTAAAGAAATTATTCTCCTCACAGTACTCGAGGTTGATGGAATATCTCCTCTCAGGATAGAACGATTATCTTACTAGAATAGTAGTACTCCGAATTCCGGTAGCGGCACACCATTCAACAGCAGTATATCACACAGAATGAAGAAGAGAGGTTTAGAGAAAGTTAGATTGCAGAAAATTCGTGTTTAATTTTGAAAAAAAAATCTGAAATTTATAGCCGTTGGAGGTACTGATTCTGAATGTTTGCAACCATTCAGATCAGTCACCAGGTTTGGAGGAAAATTCGAAAAAATTCGAAAAGAGCGAAGCGAAGCCGAAGCCGAGCGAGCGACGAATGTAATATTCTAGCACCCAACTCCTCGTGACATATAGCTTTTCTCACCCATTATTTTTTAAGCCCGTTATTTGTATATATATATATATATATATACACACACCAATAAATGACCAGGATCTGGATCTGCTGGCGGTAGTCCGTACGGCGTCAATAGACCGATCAAGATTGTATCCTTGTCTTCAAACAAGAATCAAAATTAAGGGATTCTATGATATGAATCTTTAGCCTTATGATTATGTAGATAATTAGCTGTATGGCAAACCTTTTACCCGAGCAAGGGGCCTGTCGGCAACTAAGTACTGCGGTGACTTTAGACCATATGTCTAAGATACCCCGAAGGATTCACTGGGATCTCAACGGCCTTAAACAACTCAAAATAAACGGCCTTATCACCAGACGCTAGACGTAGCCACTAAGGCAAATCTGAAGTCTGCAGTAGATAGTACGACTGTACCACTATTTCGGAACCAAGCTAAAGATTTACATAATATAAGTTAACTATTCATATTTAGAGTCTCTTGATTTTAATAGAGTCTAGTTCATCGTTAATAAGAAGCTAAAAAGTATCATATTCAACATAGATATGGATTTAGCCGACTATAAGCCTGGCCATCGGAGAAGAAAGAAGGAATAAAAGTTAAAGTAGAGTTGTGCCCAAAACTTGGACGATTTTTGATTTCTCTATACAAAATAAAACTTTCAACTTTACAACAAAACTGTCTTCTTTAGAGAGAAGGCAGAGCAAGGCTAGAGAGAGAAGAAAACTCAAAAAATTTCCTGATACTTACATATGAGGCAAAGGCCTCTATTTAAAGAAAAGAAAAGAATCTTTCTATAGTAATTTACAGTATCTTCTACAGTTCACCCATCAGTGAATAGTGATTGCTATCGCTGTCCTGGTCCCACGATTATGACCTGTGGGGTCCATTATCTTGTTTGGTCTGTTGGTCCCACGATTATGACGTGTGGGGTTTTCTTATCATCTTGTCTTTTCTAGTCAATAGTTCTGGATAAATTCTTCAATATCTTGAAGATCAACTTCGTCTACTGATTCTTCATTTTGCGCATCGTTTAACATGCCACTATGATCTTCTTCGTTAACCGAATGACTTGTATTACTTTTCAAGGAGGTGTCTGATTTGTCTGCTACTTGTTCTATTGATTATGGCAAGTTTTTGCGAACATCTTTCAGATATTTTTCTATCATTTGTTCCTTATTATTTTGCTGGAAATTAATCTTCCTGGCAATATACTTGATTGAAGCATCCGCTATCATTGCTTCTTGGGCTTTCTCTTTATAAGTTTTGATTGCGGTTTTAATATTATCAACCGTCTCTTGTCCGTGCAATTTATCAGTCTTTGGGTCCATTCTCATCATTTTGTTCCAAAAATTATTGAAGTATACCTGATATAAGCAAGGAATCTCTTCTTCAGTATAACCAACTTCAGGAATCCATTTATAAATCCATGGAATAGAGAATTCCAGAAAGAAATAGATTTGACCCTTTTATATATGTTCTTGTCGATACAAAGTGTCCATATTTGGATAGCCGTACCCATTCATTATATAATTTCTTGTATAGCGCCAGCAATATATCTATCGTCGGACCGTGGTATGACCACCAATTTAAAAACCAATTAGGAATCTTTTTAGAGAATACTCTAGGACATACTTTTATAAACCAAGTATGCTTGTGTCTATCGTTATTATAGTATAGAACATCAGAAAAAGCTTGGATATAATCCCAATAGGTATAACTGAAATGTTTGTTGTCAAGTATAACTTGACGTTCCTTCATTGTGGAGGTTCCCCATTCTTCAGCAGATATAATCTGCTTTATAATTATTTTAGAAAAATTATAACTATTTGCTTCAGGAGTATGACCCTGAAAGTGCTGAATTTCTGCACTACCTGAACTTATCAGAATGTTCTCATAATATGAACGGGTTTTGTATGACTTTCTTGGGAAGTATAACTTCTCAATTAAATACCTTTGGAGTATCTTCCAAGGTTCATCTTTCCACTGTAAATCGTGGTTTTCCAACGGAAATATCATTTCCTTTTTCATCACCTTTTCGTAATTCATGATATCATCAGAGTTTTCGACTGCTATTGCCGCATAAGTATCACTTTGCGGAGTTTTCTGTGAGGCTAAATAGGCCTGTATTTGTTCGTATAACGGGTTATTTTTTGGAATATCTTCCACATTGATTGAACCAGAGGAAGGTTCTCCTCTTTCATGAGAAATCTTCTCATTAATAAGTAATTTTCCACCCCTTTGTATAACTGGGATTGGAGTAGTATAACTGCTTCTTCCACCACGGCCTCGGTAATTGCCATAGTTTCCTCGTCCTCTTCCCCTATCAGAGGAAGATCTTGATGGCCATTGCTGGCTCATCCTGCACTTAGATAAAATCAGATAAGTCATTTAAATATTCTCGTGATAGGAAATCAGGAAGAGAATTATCAATTCCCTTTTTATACTCAATATCAAAATTAAATGGTGCTAGTTGTGCTTGCCACCTAGCAAATATTATTTTAGAGGCATCATGTTTAAAATCTTTATTAAACATAAATTTAACCGCCTGGGCATCAGTTCCTATCAAGAACTTTTGGTTATATAAATCATCCTGAAATTTTAAAATACACTTAACAATAGTAAGCATTTCATGAGCCACAGTAGCATATTTCTTCTGGGCCTCGGTCCATTTACCTGAGTGGTACTTTATCAAATACTCTTTCTTGTCATGAGGGTTAATTTGTTTTAAAATACCCCCAAAGCCGATATTAAAAGCGTCAGTTTCTATAATCTTCTTCTATAATGGATTAGCCAAGGCTAAACATGAAAGGGTAGCGACTTTCTTCTTTGCCTGTTTAACAATCTCAGTGTGACTATCAGTCCAAGGAGATTTATAATCCTTTTTTAATCTATCATATAAAGGAGCAAGATCTCGAGACATATTTTTATAAAAAGGAGATATATAATTTAAGCTGCCAAGAAATCTCTGAAGCTGAGTTTTATCAGTAATTACATCAGGAAATTTGGATGCAAAATCTATAGCCCGCTGAATAGGCGTGATTTTACCCTGGCAAATATGATGACCAAGAAAACGAATATTAATTTGAAATAAACTCATTTTTAGTTTTGATATAACTAAACATTTTGAATGACAATTTTTTTTAAAATGTCCAAATGCTTATAATGCAATTCTAGAGTTTTTGAGTAAACAAGAATATCATCTATATAAACAATAATAAAATCCATATAAGGATTAAAAATATCATTCATAATTTTTTGAAATTCTGAAGGCGCGTTTTTCAAACCAAAGGACATCACATTTTATTCATATTTCCCAAAAAGAACATTAAAAGCAGTTTTATATGTATGTTCCTTAAATAACTGAATCTGCCAATATCCTGATTTTAAATCAAATTTGGAAAATATATTGGCATCATATAATCTAGAAAGTAGATCCTTTTTATTAGGGATTGGGTATCTAATCCATTTTAAAACCTTATTTAAAGGCTTGTAAGTTATAACTAATCTAGAAATTCCTCGTTCCTTTTCAGCAGCATTATTAACATAAAAAGTTGTACACGACCAAGGTGATCGAGAAGGTTTTATTAGACCTTTCTACAATAGACTGTCAATTTCCTTTTTGCAAAACTCTACTAATTCAGAGTTCATTTGGCAGGGTCTCGATTTCGTCGGAATATTTTCTTCAGAAAAAAAGTCTTCATATGGGAGTGAGACCACATGCTTTTTCCTTTCCCAAAAAGCGGTTGGATGGTCACACAAATAGAAATAGCTGAATTTAATCTTTTCCTGAACATTAGCTGAATTTAATGTATCAGCTATTGACATGCTGTAAATTTCATACTGCAAGTATTTCATATGACTATGCTTCATATTAATCAAAGCATTGATATCACGCGTAACTGGGTCAGTAATGAAACTAAAAGAGATTTTTCTGTTGTTGTAAACAGCATCAAATCCCTTTTCATCTATCCTAGTAAATGGGTAAATAGCCCTTATAAAAAGGTATTCCTAGTATAATAGGAGGGTATAATTGGTCCTTTACTAGTACGAAGAAATGAGGAATACAAACCTTTTGCTGATAAACATAAGCATTAGGTAATTTGTATTCTATCTTCATCTTATCACCGGATGCATACTTGGCATTATGAGAAGTCTTATGAAAATACCGGGTTGGAATTAAACCTTCTTGAATACAAGAAATATCAGCACCGCTATCTATTAAAGCAGTTTCAGTTACGGAAAAATCATTATCAATCAAAATAGTACATTTCACATACCATTTGTGAGCAGTAACCAATTGCATCATTCCAAGGAACATATCATGTTTAGGATTTAAAACAATCTGTTTAGAAAATTCAGAAATTTCTTCAGAATCATTTTCAGATAGCAAAATCCCCTTTTTCTTGTTATGAATAAGCAGTTCTTTTGAAGAAGAGTTTTCTATCTGAGTAACTCGGTGATCTAAAATCATCTGATTTTGTTTTAGAGATTTAATCTTATTTTTCAATTTTTCTACTTCAATTTTTAAATCATCCATTGAAGATAACTGGAAATCTTTGGCTCATTTTTTACTAAAAGTCTTCTTTGAACTTCTGCAAAAGAATAAAGAGCTTCATCAAGTATATCACGTTTCTTTTGAAATGGCTTTTCTGCCGAATTTGAAGAAGTGGAAGCCATACTAATAATCTTTTCTCGAAGATTATTATCGTGACTTCCTTTAATAATTCCAAAATATTATCAGAAGTAATAGGTTTGATATCAAATCTTGAAATTGAGATTGCAGTTTATAAAAATCCATGGTATCACAAGAACAATTATTTTGATCATAATTATCACAATTATCATAATCAGTATTATCACTATCAAGCAAATTTAAAGAACCTCAGAATCATGGCTAATGGAAGAACTACTATCGTATTCTTCTTCTGAGGTTTCATCTATGACCTTAAGAATCTGGTCTCTAGATTTATCGTCTAATTCTAATGCTAAAGCTTTCAGCTTATCCCTTTTACAATTTGGGGCTATATGGCCAAATCTACCACATTTGTTGCACTTAATGTCTTTCAAATCTCTCTTCGATCTGTTCTTAACAAATCGATTTTCTTTACGAAATTTCTTTCGTGTCTCCCGCTCATCCTTTGTCCTATAACAATATTTCTTACCCTTTCTATGGTAAGTCTTTCCTGTAGTATCTCTACGTTTTTTTCTATGAGAAGATATTTCTCCCACGCCAAATTGTTGGCAAAAATCTCCTAACTGAGTTCTTAGCCTTTGCTTCTTAATTTGCTGCTTTAATTTCAGCTCATTGCAAAGGTTAAGACCTTCTTGGGTGCAAACTCCTATCAGTTTACCATAAGTATAGGTATTATAAGGAATTTGAGCGGTATTACCTCTAAGAGTTTTTCTAACTCTTTCTGCAAATAAATAAGGCAATCCATCCATAAACTTTGCCTTCCAATGGTCAGCATTACTTTCGGGTAAATCCATAACCCTTCTGAGGAAGGTGTCTTTATACCACCTAAACTCACTAAGTGTTTACACTTAAGGCTATTTAACATAGAACGAATATTTTCGTACATATTGGTAAATCTATCACTAAAATGTTCTATGATGGTTAGAACTAAAGTATAAACAGCATCTGACCTATTTGGTAAAAGAGGTCGTCCGATATTATCAAATCCAGGCTCTGCTGTAGTAGCTTCCATAATAACTGTTTTATCAGCTATTGATAAGAAATTATCCCACCAACCTCTTATCTGACCAGTAAATCCTGCAATAATCATTCTGCATATAATCTTATCAGTATTCCTTTCACTAGTGGCTTTACAAATAGTGGAATACATCATCATTCTATGGACTAAAATGCTAATCTGCCTATAAGTCAGTCCATCTAAATTCCATTCATAAATGGCATCTCCGCTATAACTGGTGTTAGTCTGGTTCCAGTCCCTTTCTTCCAACAATACATCCTGAGGAGTAGGTCTGGGGTAATAATAGGTATTAGTGGAGGTTCAGCAGCGTATTTTCTACTACCGTATCTATTACCTATTTTTCTAAGCTT
>MCJB01046612.1:71711-108025 GCA_002018475.1 Nicotiana obtusifolia
ATAACATATATATATATATATATATATATATATATATATATATATATTCATCATATTTTATGTAATACTCAAAGCAAACCCCATATTAATAAAACAAGAAAAAGATGTTGGGTATATAAGTAAACAAATCTTTGATTTTAGTGATAATATTTCAAAATCGTGCACGTTTAGGAATAAAGCAAACAATATCACTAGTAGGCTAAACTGTTATATTATGTAAGTTACAGATTGTACAAGGAAAAATCGTTAAGCGAAGGTAAAACAATTTTCGGGCAGATGATTGAATGCATTAAAGCGCACATAAACAATAATTGAACCGTTAACATCAGCTATTGTCCTTCTTCAGCTTTTATATGGATGACATTGCTGATTTCTGTAACTTCTAAGAAATAAACTTTAGAATTATCTGTTTTGAAGGAGGATTAGAATTTGATGTTTGTGGACAAATTGTGACATTGAGAAAGCAAAAATGAACACGAAAGCATGTCCAATGAATAGAGAAATAGGTGACCACAAAACGAGGGAAAAGACAAGAGGGAAAGCAATAGAAAGTGCCCGTCGCGTCTCTGGCAGTTCATGACTTCATTTTTTATTCCAACGTATGAGAAATTAGTTGTTTTGTCCTCAAAAAGCCAATTTCACGCTTTTTCTTTTTGACAAATAGATCAAATTCGTGAAATAGAAATTCAATTATTGGTAGAAATCTAACGGAGTGGTTGATGTATTTGTTGCTAATGGGAACTTAGTCTATCTTGGCTGACAATCCGAGCTCATTGAAACTAGTGGACACAAGTACTTTTTTAGAGGTATAGTGAATATTTAAGTGAGAGCTAGGCAAGATACCAGCAGCGAAAAAGCAAATTCTCATTGAAAATATGTGCTTTTAACAAAGTTGGTTAGTCTCCCAACTAGTTGCAATTTTAGGTTAGGAAAACCAAAAAAATATTAGTGGCATTTTGTTGGAAAAAAATCTAAAAATTTAGTTTTAAGTTTCTTTTTTCCAGTTTTTGCCAGCATCCTTGGTTTTTTCAGCACGGTTTTTTGTTTGTTTGTTTTTTTTTTTAAGCAAGAATGGGTTTGGTTTTCAAACTCCGTTTAGTGTTCGCAGAGTTCGAAAGAGTAACCTTTTTTCCCTCGAAACACCACAAACAAACAAGAGCGAGCAAAACTAAGGCGTTGGAAATACATGATTTGAATTGCAATTACAAATGAATGTTTGTTTTATAATTTGTCCATCATTTCCAACTTCAACTTAAAAAAAAAAAATTAAGTTTAAAAACTAGTCTAAGAAGTATTTCAAGTGAAATATAATTTTCGTTCCCAAAATTTTAAAAAATTTTCAAGAGAAATTTAGTATAAACACGACTTCAACTTTTTTTAAAAATTCAACTTTAAATACTCGTATTTTTAATTTTTAGAGTCATGGTTAATGTTTATATTTTGTCCGCATTTAAGGAGGCTTTGCAAAAATAATTTTGGCGTCAGACACCCCGAATTCTTCAGGGTGTGTATCGCCGAGGTTATTTTTGTATAAACATTGGCTGCCATTGTTTATATTTTTGTATAAGTGACGCCAAAAACAAATTCGATTCACTTATTAGGTGCTGACTTTTCGAATCTTGAGTATGGATATCTTTGTAAAATTATGGGTTACTGTAATTTTATGGCCAAAGTAAAAAATCTTGGGTCAGGTTAAGTGGGTTGAAATAAGACCAATTTTTTGTGTGAGCCCGAGATTGCCACGTGGCCCAGCAAGAAATTGCCATATCACTAAATTGAAGGACCACAAGGGGTAATTTTATTAATATAATTAACGTTGTGTGCTTTTTTGGACGGATAGATGGACGGCGGGTATTTTTAAACCATTTAGCAAACAATAGGGGTGGTTTAGGCCCTATAGATTCCTTAAACAGGGACAAAATTTAAAAAGTGGCGCTGAATGATACTATTTGTGCAAATATCCCAATTTTTGTGTTAGAAGTAAGCCCAATTGTAGTGAAGGAGGCCCGAGGCCCATGAAGTCTAATTACCAGGTCAGGCCTCGGGCACAAGGCCCTAATTACAACAAATTAAGGAAAGACAAAGAAAAGAAAAAACAACAGGTGGTTGTTTGTTTCGTTGTCTTTGGCTCTTTGCTCATTCACAGGTGTTTAGAGGAATAAGCACAGTAGCAGAAATTTGAACTTTGGTTGGAGGGAAATAAAAGACAGGGCCTAAGACACCCACTAGTATATATTAAGCTCCCATTAACTTCCTAAATCCAGGTGCGTTCTAAATTGTTGGAAGAAAAAAAATAACTTTTAGACTTTTCTAAATCTTGATTCTACTCTTCTTTTCCCCCCTATTGATTCGCCAAATTCAGCTGAAACTTGGTATCATATGGAATGGAAATTTTTACCCTGAGTAGAAATAAGTAGTTAAATTTATTTCAGTTGATGTGGAATTTTGATGAGCTTTTTGAACTTCGAAATGATTACTTGTAGTTGATCTTGTTTATCTCCCGCTCAGCTGCCAAATTTCAGATCAATGATGTAGTGCCATCGTTTGTGAAATTTGGATGAGGTTTAAGCTTAGCTTGAGTGTGCCTTGTTTTCTGTAGTTGGATTGCTTAGCAATTCAAAGATGATATTTTTTAGTATAATGATGTTTTAATGTCACAAATATTTACTTTTGCCAATTCAGATAGCTCAGTTTATGTATTGAGCACAGAGATGGAGATTACGGACAATCATCGTCCATCTTTTGTTGTGAGATTGTAGGGTTTTTCCATTTGAACTTTTAGTTAGAAAAATTATGCATATTTTATAAGTATTTGTTTCTCATTTTTGTTCCTGATCATATAAGTGTTCAATTTCCAAAGGATCAATAATAATTCATCTTACCTCTTTTCCCATTCATCTGTCAAATTTAGTTGAAGCTTGGTATTCTAAGGGATGGGAATTTGATTGAAATTAATGAAAATGTAGTGTCACGATGTGGAATTCAGATGAGGTTTTAGCTTAAGTGACACAAATGATGATAATCAACTACACCTTCGCAATACCTCAATTACATAATCGTTCAACTCTCGAAAAATCACTTCTACTGAAGTATTATATTTCAGGATTTTACTGTTTGAGACAATATATACTTCATAAGGTAGGGGTAAGGTCCATGTACACATTCCCTCTCCACACTCCACTTGTGGGATTTCACTGGGTCTTTTTGTTGTTGTTGTTGTTGTACTGTCTGAGACAATATCTCTTCCCTCAGTTTTTTGGTTGGAATCAGATAAACTGTTACGTTTTATGTAGTTTCTGGGAATTCTTTAGCTTTAAATTGTTAAGAAGGTTATGCTTCACTATATGCAAAATTGCAAAACTACTAGGCTTGTTATGCCATTATTATGTAACTTAAGAAGCACATACACAAATTTGTAGAGGTATAGAAGTACTTGAAAGTTGTAAAGCTAGTTTGTTTTTCTCTTGAGGAGTTGTAAAGCTATTACGAATTAGGGCGGAGTAATTTTCCCATTAGCAATGAAAATCAATCCTAAGAACCAATTGTGCTATTGGCAATAATAACCAAATTTTGAGCTCGCCAAAATGATGCTAACGGAAGCCTGGCATGGAACTAGAGCTCCAACAAAGATAGCTTGTTTTAGCTGAATAACTTTGTGTGAGGCTTGCCTGAGTCTGGAGAACATAAAAAGAAGAGTCATTATGTGTAGTAGGTTATTTGAAAGTATAAAGCAGAGATGGGACACTCCAAACATGTTTTCCTGCACTGCACATTGGCTAAAGATATGTTGGATTTATGTTTTAGATCCTTGCTGGTATACAGCGGGTAATGCTCTACACTCTGAAAGATGCATATGTTAGCTGGTGCGGCAGGTCGGGAACCCTTCAGAAAGATATAGCATACCATATTGGGCTGCATTATGTGGACCTAGTGGGGAGAAAGGAATCAGAGATGTTTTGAGGGAGTTTTCCTTTCCCCCATTCCCTCTTTGATATGTTTGATGAACATATCTTTTTGGTTTTTCCTCAGATATGAACATGATGTGGATGAATTTTTGGATTTCAAAGCTCCTTAAGTTTTCTATTGGAGCTTATGGTTTATGTGATCTACGGCATCTTCTGGATGCTCTATCTTGTTAATAAAGTTCTGACTACTTCGTCTAAAATGAACTTTGTTGCTACTACGCACGGGGCCAATAGAAAATAATAACTTTCTAACAATTATTGCATTACAAAAGGACATTAGTTGTTGGGGTAAAAGTAAGACCGCCACAGTTATCTTTATGGGGTTGTGTTCTGGAGGAGGTGGGCAATTGGGATGAGGAGTTGCTGCGATGAGCTGGAAGAGATGGTAGGCTAGTAGCTCGAGTGTAAATTGTAACAGGGAAAAGCCAGTTCTAGGGGTTTTGCAGTGTAATATCAATTTATATGGTTTAGCAATCGCTCTTCGTTATATGCTCCCCTTTTCCTTTTGTCTTTCTACTCTACAGTGGGAAACAAAGGAAAATATCATGGCTGTTCTGGAAACTAGCCTTAATTCAGAAGCTGGGATTTTTTTTTCCCCCTTCTTAAAGCATAAACAGCTGTTCTACAGTTATCTTCTTTTATTCAAATGTAATGGTTGATAGAACGAATATTTATTTATGTCTCATAACTTTTTTACTACTATGATGAAGTGATTGTTTGACCCAAAATTTAGATCTAGGTTTAAACAATTAGATTTTCTAATAGAATAGAGTTAATCTTAGCCAATATTTATATCCAAAAGATTGTTTAACTGATTTCGTGGCAAAATGTCACAAGTTCCGTTTAAATAGCAGTAAATGTGTAACAAAACAATATTCAATGGCCTAAGAACAAAGAGAATATCATTAAATAGTAATAAATGATGTATAACGGCATTTATGTAAATAAATGCAGGTGAGATAACCGAAAAGGGGTGAGATTCTGTGATATTCCTTCTGACAATGATAAATGATTGATGAGCCTTCGAATATTCGGATTCTCCTTGGATTGTGGGAGAAAAGTTAGACACAGATTTGAAGAAAGATATTTTGTATGTATGTAATAAAACAAGAATCTTCAGAGAATGTCAATATGAGAGTGTCCAATCCCATTCTATAGCTACATATATTTTTATTTATAGGGCACATTGGCAACAAAAACCCTAATAATACAGATGGGAGTAATATCCCCTAGGATATTCTCTTTAATATCTTATCATTAAAACTAGCCGTTATCGTCCTTCTAAAGGGAGTGCTCGTCCACGTTTCTATACTGAGTCAGCTCGACCTCGTCTTCGTCCTTCGTCAAATCACTTCGACCTCGCCTTCATCCTTTGTTGAGAATACATTGATGACGCGTGGCAGTCTTCGAAGGCTCTCTTTGTGAGCACGTGATTTTTGCCGTACCCGAAATGCTCCCATAAAATCAAAAATAGCTTTTTAATTATTATTCATTTTTCTTTAGGAATTCTATTAGATTTTAAATTACTTATATTTTTCTTGCTTGTTTAATTTGTAATTAATTAAATCATGAAAATACAAAAAAATAAAAATAAATATCATGCATCTCATCTAGGATTTGTTTTTACATTGTTAGGAGTGAATTAGCAATTATTTGTTTTAGAAAATTGGAAAATCATAAAAATAGTTTATTTTTACACTTTTCTTAAATTTTAATCTTTAACTCTTAGAATTAGGTGTTGTTATAATTTTTATAATTAGTTAAATAGTTTAAATTCACATCTAGATAATTTAGGACTTTGATTATTAGGATTCTTAGTTTTTAAAAAAATAATAAAAGAGAGAATTAAAATACAATAAATTGAAAACAAAACAAAAGCAAAAGAAAAGGGATTGGGCTACTTCAAACTTAAATTAAGCCCAATATGTAATCTACCGGAACCATCCCAAAAACCCTTTCCCCCTTTTAACCAAACGACACCGTTTTAAGTAAGTGGCCCATCTGAGCCGTTGATCTCAGATGATCCAACGGCTCGGAACTAATTCCCTTTTTCCTATATAATGGTTCGAACAGCCCCCCCTACCCCCATTTCCTCATCGTTCCAAATGATCCCTCCTCTGAAATCGAAGCTAACCTTAGCCGCCCCCAAAGCTCACTAAAATCCGGTGGTCTACCACCGGAATCACTCCCAAATCCACCCCAAATCACACCCGATGACCTTCATCATCCCCTCATCCCAAAACCCTACCCCATTTCAACCAAAACCCTCTGAAATCCCTTTGATTTCAAATCGAAAAACAAAAACCTAAAATTTCGGAACCTTTGAAATCGAAGCCTTTTGAGCCGAGTTAAGGTCAATTTTGGCTTAAAAAATCAAAGTTTTAAAGATGATTGGTCCGAGGTATTTTCTTTTCCTTTCATTTTCATTTTTGTTTTCTGTTTAATAATTTTGTTAATGTTTCTCATCTTCTACTCCTTTAATTTTCTAGTTTTATGTTTGGGTCAAAATCTTGTCCGTTTCTGTTTCCTTCTTTGTTTCACTATCTTTTTGGTTTAAAATGGGCTGAGACCCTTTGAAAAAAAGCCATGGACGACTGGGGGTAATTCTGAAATCTGGGCTCCTAAGAATCAAAGCCCAAAAGAGGAAGGGGTCAGAATTGGGTTGTTCTTTGTTTGGGGTCGGGTTGACTCGACCTGTAAGAGTTTAACAAAGTAAAATCAGTACTTTAAGGGGTTTATTTGGGTAATCTGTTAGTAACAAACAGAATTACAAAATAAATAAGTAAATTAGGAAACATCTGGGTTAAAAGAGAATTTGAAAAGAAATAACAGAAATTTGTTAGAAAGATGCTTTTGATCACATGCACACAAAAACAGATGGGGGAGGGGAAGATATTCTGGAGATTCTGCGTAACAAACAGATTTTAGATATTCTCTATCTTTGCATATATATGAGGGTAGAGGAGAGTATTACGGAGGAGGTCAGACTTTTTCACTCATAGATATCATCATCACTCACATACACTCACAGACTCATTCGACTGCATTGATACAATTACTGTTCCGAAAAGCAAATTAGAATCCTAAGAGGACAAAAAAACTTCTGAGTGTTTTGCTAAATCTCTTGCATTTTTGATTTTCGAAGTGAATCGAGCTGCGATTGCTGTTTGCTTGCTGCTGCTTGCTGTCCATTAGATATGATCTATTTGCTGCTATATAGGGATGTTCAAATACCCCTGTAATTCTAAATTGAAATCATGAATGAAACCAAATTGCTTATTGCCTATATCTGTATAGTTAACATGCTTAATGGTTTAATCTGTTTGCATTTCTCTTCTTGTCAATTTCTGAAATCATGACTGTTGTACACTTGGACCAATCAGTGTTAATGAGTCATGAATTAGTGATTGTTTGAAGTTTTCGTTAGTCTTATAATGAAATCTGCTTTATGACTCTGCTTCCCTACCAGTTTCAGCTTTCCTACCGGTTGAGGTGTAGTTAAAACTTTAACTGAAATTACTTATAAAATGATCCAATAGCTGCTGGTAGTCATTCATACTACTGAAACATGCTGAGGGTATTCCTGCTGTGATATCGAACATACCACATGCTGAAACACAACAGTTTAGTTGACCAAAACAGAGCTGGAGTTAATTTTTTTTCGAGTTTAATTAGAGTTAGGAAGTAGTGATCATTTCATCTACCTCTGTTCTGATTAGTTAGACCTGGAATATGAAGAAGGAACAAAGAGAAGGACACTGTTTTAATGTATATTTCTGGAATTTGGGTGACCTCGTTATGAGTTTGAAGATCGAATCAAGAATTGTTGTAATAATTTAGTTCGTCAGTTTTGTAATTAATTACTAGGCTAATAATTGTCTATATTTAAATTCTTTCCAAGCTAGTTGAAGTTATTGTAATTAATTTATTCCAATTTATGTTTATCTCTTGAGGGTATCTGCCGAATTGTCCCTTTTCCTTGGGTGTTTGGGCTACAATTGTAGCCAATCTCCAAAAATACAGTGCAGCCTAAGCCCGATTTTGGGCCTGATTTCTGAGCTGGCCTATTTCAGTGGCATCCAGGCCTAAATTTGATATTTATTTCTGAATGCAAAGATAATCTGTTAAAATTCAATGTATGGCTGTTTTTGAAACTAGTGGCTATATTCATAATTGTAATTATGACCTTAATCCGAGAAGGCTTGTTTGTATGCCTAAACCCAACAATATTTGGAGCCCAAAGTGAACCTACTGTTCACTGGAAACCAAATGGGCCTACTGCTGCCCATATATATGGGTTTTTAATAGCACGTAGTATCGAATATGTAGACGTGGTTCTAATAATTTAGGTCAAAAAAAATTTCTTTAAATTAATAGAGGTGAGCCATGTAATTAGCAACGATCACTTATGGCCCTCTTAATAGCTAAATACAAGATTAAAAATAATTAAGTCTTAAACGCCTTAAACTTTCATAGCTTGCTTTTAGGCGCGATTAATAACATTGCGACTATGGGTACGGTTCCCGTGACATAGTAACAATGCCAATTTCGAGGGTGCCTTTTAGGTGACTCGATTTTAATAATTTCAAAAAAAATAATAATATAAGTTTTCAAATAATTTGAGGTGCGCCGCGCCAAATAAAATTTCAAAACGCGTGGCCCTCATTAATCAATATTAAAACACTTAGAAAACCGAGGTGTGTTGTTCAGTGAATTTCATGGCCCTCGAAAAGTTAAAAACGCGTAGTTGTTTTAGGCGTGTTATTTTAATAACTCAATTCCTTAAACTCGGGTGCGCATTTATGTGACCCAAATCAAAATCTCAATGTTAAATTAAAATGTGTTACGAATTACAGGTGCATTTATGTGACGTGGTTCATGACATATTTTAACTAATGTTGCAATTCTCTAACAATTATAAAAAGCGGTTAAAGGTAAAATATACCATAGGTTAAGAAAATATATTAAAATCAGTAATAAGCCGATTATAATAGTTGAGCGACCGTGCTAGAACCACGGAATCCGAGGATGCCTAACACCTTCCCTCGGGTTAACAGAATTCCTTACTCAGAATTTCTGGTTCGCAGACTTCACAAGTAAAGTCGAAATTTTCCTCGATTTGGGGTAAAAACCGATGACTTGGGACACCAATTAAATATTCCAAGTGGCGACTCTGATAAAATTAAACAAATAATCTCATTTCGAATAATGTCACTGTAATTGGAAAAACTCTTTCATATACTCCTCAGGGGGTGTACGAAAAGGAGGTGTGACACTCTTGATGTTGACTCGGCCCACATATAGTTAGGATAATTTTTACCCATACAGTGATGGGGATGACAAATTTGAAACATCTTTTTTGTTTTGATTTTGTGCAATTTTTATGAATAAAGGATAAGGAGCACTTTACCAGCGAAGGAGTTAACTAGTGTTTTGGAGCGAGAATAAACTTTCTTGGGGTAATCGTGTAGTTCTTGCAAGATGAAGTTTACATGATGAGGTGGTCCATCTATTTTTGTTACGTCTTCCGCTATACAACAACAACAACATACCCAGTATTATCTCACACCGTGAGGTCTGCGAAGGGTAGTGTGTACGCAGACCTTACCACTACCTTGTGAGGATAGGGAGGCTATTTCCAATAGATCCTCGGCTCAGGAAAGCATAAGCACCCCATTAATGAAAATATAGACAAGAAATGACAGTACCAAAAAGCCATATAAAAGCAGAATAAAAACAACAAGATAGTAAGGTGATCAACAATGAAAGAAAACAACAGAAACCTACTACCAACTGAAAGCGAGACTGCGTGCCAATACTAATGTTATGAACACTCTAGACTGCCTACTTGACTACTCTAATCCTCGACCTTCATACCTTCCTATCAAGAGTCATGTCCCCGGTCAGCTGAAGCTGTGTCATGTGTTGCCTAATCACCTCTCCCCACCTCTTCTTTGGCCTACCTCTACCTCTCCGTAGGCCCTCCAATATCAACCTCTCACACCTCTTCACCAGGGCGTCTGTGCTCCTCCTCCTCACATGACCAAACCACCTAAACGGCGCTTCCCGCATCTTGTCCTCAATAGGGGCCACGCCCACCTTGTCGCGAATTACCTCATTTCTGATCCTATCTAACCTGGTGTAACCGCACATCCATCTCAACATCCTCATCTCTGCTACCTTCATCTTCTGGACATGAGCGATCTTGACTGGCCAACACTCAGCCCCATACAACATCGTTGGTCTGACTACCACTCTATAGAACTTACCCTTAAGTTTCAGTGGCACCTTCTTGTCACACAAAACAGCTGAAGCGAGTCTCTATTTCATCCATCCCGCCCCAATACGATGTGTGACATCTTCATCAATCTCCCCGTCCCCGGAATAATCGACCCAGGGTACTTAAAACTCCCTCTCCTAGGGATGACCTGCGAGTCCAGCCTCACCTCCCCTTTCCCTTCTTGAGTCTCGCAACTGAACTTACACTCTCCCAAGTATTCTGTTACGTCTTTGGCTATCTGATTGCTAATGTAGAAGCACCATAGTTTTGTTGGTTGATGTTACAATCAAAAGGATTCTGAATATAACCATGAATAAACCGTCTCTCTATTGTGCTAAGTCCAACCAAACCCAAACAACCAAGAGTTAGTAATGACACAGAAAAAGAGAAGCTTTCTGTTGTTTATCTATTGGGAGTTTCCATCATTAATTAAAGAGACATTGTTCAGCCAGCAAAGTCCTAAGTAACATGGATTGGAAGAAACTAGAAATTCAAACATAACGGATACAGAAATAAGGCCCCAAATGAATCATGAAGGAAGGAAGTCCTAAGTAGCAAGAGCTTGGCAGTTGAGCCTTTGAACCCCTTTTAGGTTTTTATGATTTGAAAAAGAAAATTTTTCCATTTGTTTCAATAAATGATTAAGCTTAAAAGAAAAGTTTGCATTCTATCTTTGCTTGAGGAGTCAGTGGCCATCAAGAGTGATTAAAGCATGATGTCACTATTACAACAATCTCCTCCAATTCTTCAACAATAGTGATGATAAATATTGATCAGAATTTAAAGATTTAAGTGCCTTAAAATATTTTGAATTACACTTAGGGTGCCAATTTCATAATTTGGTATTACCAGCATACAACTGGTGAAGCGTCAATGAGTTGACCAACCAGTATGATTTAATGACTTCTTCTGGACGTCAATCAAATTGCTGGAAAAACATCTTCCGAATAACTGCTTTTTCAGAGGTGTGATTATTGTCAAACTTGTCTGCGATTGATATTATATTTGATTGCTGAATTTGTATGGGGAATTAACTTTGGTAATATAGATTGTAGCATCATACTGATGTAGTTGTTCAAGAGTAGTGGTTTGGTGCATGGACTATAGTTAGAGATGAATAGAAATGAATCGACTAAGCTATTGGAGGGGTCAATGTATGCTGGATTACTTCCATATCTAGTATTAGATGAGATGGATACTGAACCTATGTGGCTGGAGTCAGGTTAATGAGGTTTCAATGAATAAGATGGAAGTAATACTATCTTTATGATGCAGTCTCAATCAAACTATTCATTAGGATAAGCTAATTGGTAACAGAGAATTTTAGTTATGAGGTTTAGCTATTAAACTCTTGGTGAAATATATACATGTAATGATTGATGTAATGTTGGCATTTTTAATTGCCAATCACTGTTCCCCAGTGTAGTGCTAGAGTTGCCTCAGAGAGGTGCTTGGCCAACTATCTGTTAGCCTACTTGCTTAGAGACTTGATTAATATTGGAATGAATAAGCCAAATGGATATAGAGGATTATATAGTTGAAAAAGAAGAGAAGAAGATATAGAGGATTATATAGATGACCACAACTGCCATAAGACTAAGGGTTAGTTGACTGATTATTAACCTACTTGCTTATCAGAGAAATTATTTAAGGTTTGCAATTATTCCAGAAAACTTAGAGAAAGCATTTTAATGTGCTTATTGAGGGATCAAATCCGGGCAGGTCCGGTGCCGCTTTCTCTGTAGTGTTTTCACAAGCTGTCCGCCTAGAAGATCAACTCACTCTGTAACATTCTCACAATAGATAAGCATGTCGTCCCCATGCTGGTCGGCAGAGGCAGATGTAGAGTGTTGACGACGGGTTCAATTGAACCCGTAACTTTCCAAGTGGAGTAAAAATTTATATGTAAAAATTCGTTAAAATTATAAAAATAGTAGATATGAACCCATAACTTTAAAAATAAAATGGATTCAATACTAAAACCTTAAAAATTGAACCTATAAAGTTTAAATCCTGAATCCGCCTCAGCTGGTCGGGCAAATTGAAGTTATCTTCTCAGCTTCCTTCAACTTTCTTTAGAGCCTGGAGTAGTTGGGCTTGTTCAAAATAAAGTTTAGGAAACAGACAAATGGTAAAACCAATATGATCCACAAACCAAAGAAATCATCAGATATTGTAGTTTTTACTCTTTTTAGGGTATTCAAAACAACGTATAGGACAAACAATAGCAAGCGGTTAAGCGGGTTACAACATGTTTTGCACACCCAATAATACTCTTTGCTCTGCTGTTACTCTCTACAGTTTTGCTTACAATCAAATATGCCGCAAATAAACTCAATTAAACCTGATCATAACTTAGCATATTTCTTGAGATTGGCAGCAGCATCTTTGGCATTTTCAGGTACAGACATGTTGGCCTTAAGGGTGACTCGTGATGATGCTATCAAAGTCTTGTTTTCCTCATTAGATGGATCAATCTTCCAAAGACAAACTTCCCAAACATGAATAGTTTTGCCAATGTTGACTGGTGCAGCCTCAGCAAAAACAAGGTCACCAACTTGAGCACTCTTGAGATGGTGTATGCTGAGATGGATTCCAGCCACGCGAGAAAAACCGGAAGCCATGTGTGCTCCCATACTTGCCAAAGCCTCAGATATCAGAGCTGAAACTCCACCGTGCAACACCTTGAATGGCTGGCAACACTTTTCGGTCACAGGAAGACGGCCGGTGAGTTTGTGGGGTGTGATTTCTACAAACTCAAAGCCAATCTCATAAAGTGGAATATCTAAAACTCGAGCCTTTACCCCTGATGGTGGCGGTTCCATATTTGCTGTTACCTTGAAATGAGCTCTTGGTCTTGGAGGCTGACCTTGGGCCGAAAGGTTTGACTCACGGTCCTAGCTTTAGCAGAAGCGCCTGTCCAAATTGGTATGAACCTTTTTGTCACACTATGGTTCCTTCAAAGTTATGGGGTAAGAGATATCTATATCTTAACAAGGTCAATTTTTGATAAATAGAAAAGGGAGTTTCTTTTTTGGATTCAGATATTCTGAAATGGCAAACCTCATCTGTTTATGGAAATCAAAAATCTTGATGAAAGTTGCAGAGAAGAAATAGATTGAAGATGAAGATGATGATTGGAGTTTGGACTTTTGGGATAGATGTGAGGAAGAAGAAAGGATAAAGGTTAAAGTGCGTGGTAGGTGGAAAACATTAAAGCACCTTGATTGGTATATTAATGTAGGAGTAATCTTAATGGTCGGCACTTAATTGGCTGGTGGTTTGTTCCTTCCAATCGTCACACTAGGGATATTACATATTTGGACCCCAGAAATCTTATCGAATTTGGAATTGGATGCGATATATTAGTATCTCAATAAAATACAGTAAAAACAAGAGAGTGAAACAAATTATTTACTGTATCCATTAATTAATGATGGAGCCTCAAACTCCAAATTCGGTTTAGCTCATCTCTTGTCTTTCTTCGCAATTGGATTGCAAGAATGAAAGAATTACAATTTGAATCACAGTATCACGAGTTCGGATTTATTGTTTTTTAATCGCTGCAAGCCCAGCTATGTACAGTTTTGCTTACAATCAAATATGCTGCAAACAAACTCAATTAAACCTGATCATAACTTAGCATATTTCTTGAGATTGACAGCAGCATCTTTGGCATTTTCAGGTACAGACATGTTGGCCTTAAGGGTGACTCGTGATGATGCTACCAAAGTCTTGTTTTCCTCATTAGATGGATCGATCTTCCAAAGACAAACTTCCCAAACATGAATAGTTTTGCCAACGTTGACTGGTGCAGCCTCAGCAAAAACAAGATCACCAATATGAGCACTCTTGAGATGGTGGATACTGAGATGAACTCCAGCAACTCGCCCAAAACCGGATGCCATATGAGCTCCCATACTTGCCAGAGACTCAGCTATTAGTGCTGAAACTCCACCGTGCAACACCTTAAATGGCTGGCAACACTTTTCTGTCACAGGTAGACGACCAGTGATTTTGTGGGGTGTGATTTCTACAAACTCAAACCCAACCCCGTGAAGTGGAACATCTAAAATACGAGCCTTTACCCCTGATGATGATGGTGGTTCCATATATATATATATATTTTTTTGTCTCTTCAATTTTTGAAATGAGCTCTTGGTTTTGGAGGTTGACCTCGGACAGAAAGGTTGGACGCACGTTCCTGGCTTTGGCAAAAACACTTTGGGGACCTGTCCAAATTGGCAACAACTATGGTTCCTTAAAAGTTATGGTAGTAAGACATCCATATCTCAACGAGATCAATTTTTGATAAATCGAAAAGGGAGTTCGTTTCTTGGATTCAAATGTTCTGAAATGGTAAATCTGATCTTTTTATGGACATCCAGAATCTTAATGAAAGTGGGAGAGAAAAGATGAAGATGATGATTGGATTTTGGTTTGGTGTGTGGAAGAAGAAAGATAAAGGTGAAGCTCGTGGTAGGTGGAAAACGTTTTAGTACGTTGCTTGTTATAATAATGTAAGAGGTAATATTAATGGTAGGCACTTATTTAGCTGGTGATTTGTTCCTTTCAAATTTCACACTAGGGGTATAGATTTGAACCCCAGAAATCTTATCGAATTTGGGATTGGATGTATTACATACTATTGACCTCTGTTTTAAAAAAGGCAGAACTGAGACTTAGCCCCAGGGCGGAGCACTCTCAAAACGTTCCTGGCTTATGTGGGGGTTTAGTTCCATGAGAGTTACGTCTCGGCCGTCGGGGCTTACGCTCTGGACACGCCCAACATCTAGCGTACTGGGCTCGCCTAACAAAACTTTATGCAATTATGTGTAACTAACCTTATAAATCAACAAATTTTCTTAATAAATGGTTAACTATTCAAAATTACTTTTTTCTCGATCATGAATCATTAAGTTGAGAGTATTTATGTCATAATTAAAATAAAAGATTATTGCACGTTATCCATTAAGACTGCTATTGAAAGTAAATTTTAAAAAAATCTTTCATTTAAAAATATTTACTTATTAATTTTTGTTATGTCTTTATTATATAATAGTCCATAATTTTTTTAATAATTATTTTCCTAAATATTTTTTTTTCATGTTTACGAGATACAATACTTGCTATTAACTATTTACAGATAATTAGTTATCATTGTATTGTATGGTGATTTATGTGTCACTTTGTTAACTTGTTGAAACTTAAAAAATAAATGATGCTAGAGAATCATATTTAAATTGTGAATTATATTTTTATATAAATTCTCTTTCAAATAGAAAGCATATTAAATAAAAGGAGTATTTAAAAAAAAATTCAAATTATAATATCGAAATTCTTTCAAGATTCATTACTCCTTAAGAGATACGTATAAGATTTCGTATCAAATACATTACTTTTGATGTTTGAGTTGTAACGACGTTGCAACTAATTTGCATATTATGATATATGTCACACTTTTCGTATTATTCATAGTTGAATTATAATTTAAAAATATTTTAAATAGATTATTCGTTATAATTTTGTGATTTTAATGTAATTTTATAATTATTTTTTATTTTCTACTATCTTAAAATTCTTGAAATTAATAATATTTAAAAAGTTATGGGACTTACGCCCCATATTTCAGAGCTTACGCATTTCCTCGTTAGAGGTAAAACATCTTGCCTCACGTCCCTACGCCCTGCGTTTTAATACATTGGTAGTAACTAGTAAGTAGTATACGTTTTCTCCCCTTTTTAGTAATAAAATAAAGTAAAAGCAGAAGAGTGAAACAAAATATTTACGGTATCCAATAACTGATGATAGTATTTGCTGCAGCATCATTCTCATAAGAAATTTGGCTATTATTAACTCATCATTCCGAAGAGAAAGAAATTTACCTTCCTTTGATGGGGTAATAATTAAATTATTGATATGTATATATAGGAGAGTAATACTAATTAATAGATCACTAGCAGAGATTAGGTGGACAATTCCTGACCAAAAAAAGAAAAAGAAAAGGTGGACAGTTAAAATTTTGGGACAAGTTGACGGGGTCCTGCTTACCTGGCAGGTAGGAGACCATCAATGATATACTAATTCATCGTTTATTCATTTTTAAAAAGAAGGGCGTTTGAATTTTTAAGTCTTATTTTTTGTATTCCTCAATTACTTTACTACTATACATAAAGGAAAGCCAAGCTATGACGAGGGCAATCTGGTCATTTCAACTAAGTTATGTGCATTATTTGTTTGTTCTGTGTGCTTTATTGCTTTACTATGGACCACAAATGACTAAATGCCAACTCTGCCACAACTGTTTGGAAGAGATTCATGCCCCTAATGTTATCTCCTTATTACTTTAGATGACCTTGGTATTGTTGCAATTTAGTGAACTTTTGAGACGCTTTTTAATCTTCCACTTCTGCAAAAAATTGTGCTTTTTATTTTCAGTTTTAATGGGCGAATACTTATATTTCTCTCTCTGTATTAGCTATTGTTCACCTTTGCTGTATTTTCATGTTTCTCGCTCTACACATCTTACGTCCACTTTTGCAATATTTTCATGTACTTTGTGGTTACTAGTAGTATGAAGTATTTTTAAATAGGATTATTTAAGAAGGAAATTAACTAACACTATTTATATAAATAAATTTCCGCCAATTTCTAAAGTTGGAATCTCAAAATCAAATTTCCAAGTCAAAGCAATTTCGTCAGCAAGGAAATTTCTCTACTATACAAATAAGAGTTAATTAGTTTTATAAATTTTGGAAAAACATTGAGGTACAATTAATCATTATTTAGTTTTCAATAATATTATTTTACTCTCTAAACCATATTTAAGGCATACAACGAGACAAAGAAAGTACTAATAAGGATATATTTTTTTAATAATTAGTTCTTCAGTTTCAAACATTTTATTATCAAACTTTATTTTTGTAATTACATTACTTTTACAAAGTTATACTACATAAAATGAAGTTCCATACTTCAAAACAAGGACATATGTAATTATATTTCTTACACAAACTATTTTCTCTAGACCAATAAGATATAAATAATTACTGTTTCGGAAAATTTCAGTAACATATTGCTTAATATTATACTTAAATTCAGTATCATAAGTAACCACAACATACTAAATATAATTCCATAAATAGGAAATTCAGTATCATAATTAAAATACAAAAAATGGAATTGAGTAACGTAGAGGACTTTCGGAGGATTGCTCACATGTAAATAGCTGTTGGGCCTGGGCTAAGTAGTATAACGTAGAAATGATATCAGGTAGCCATTCTAAAGGGCTGCTATTTAGAAATTAGCCAGTACGTCTTGAATTTGAATTTTTCAATTTAAAATTTCAGGACAAAAAATATTCAGAATTGTCCTGAAGTTAAAAATTTTAATTTAAAATTTGAAATAAAATAAGTATTTGATAATCTCTAAATAGGAGAATAGCTATACGTGCACTTGCCCAATTTATAACATTGATTATAGTAACAATCCTGGCCCACTCTTACTTCAGATACAAGTACTTTTTTTTAAGCTTACTTTAAACTTGGGTAGGTGACAAATGTTCCAGCCACTCTACCTACTGAGTAATCGCAACTTGTCACCTCTAATGTTTAAAAAGGCGTTTTCGGAGCGAATATTGAGGTGAGGCGCACCAACAATGGCCCGAGGCAATGTTGTGGGGCGAAGGTCTCAAGAGGCGTACGCCTAGCCCAACAATTCGGGACGTACGCCCATGCATTTGAGACGTGCTTTTATAGTAAGGCGTAAGCTCCATAGACTTTTTCAAATTAAAACAAAATTATGAATAAGTCCTTCATATAATACCTTAATTCTCAAAAGTCAGCTTGTAATTACTCAAAAGTTTTAAAAAGGAACTTAAATGTACTAAATTTAAAAGTCACGACCTTTTTTTACTGATTGAAACCGTAATTTATGGTCTTTCTCAATTCTTTACCTTGTCCGCTAGTCTGCTAATATCTCCCAAAAGCAACGAATATTCAATTTATTTTTTACAAATGCAAAGATAACTCCATTCTCCTTCATAGCAACAAGTTTAAATTCAAATTGCAGGTTAGTCATCTTTTTTGTTCCTACATGTAGAAAACTTTATTCTTTTCGACTCAAGTTACTTGTGCTTATATATATATATATACCACATGTTTATAGTTTTCTTCAATTTTTATGCAATTTTACTTGTTTATAAATATTTACTGTAATTATATTATTTTATAAAATATTAAAAATTAAATACCCATGGGGCTTATGCCCCGTACCTCAAAACTTACGCCTCGCTGAAGCATATATAAAACGCCTCACCTTACGCCCACACCCTTTAAAATACTAATCATCACATGTATTCAAATCCCTAACTTCTATTGTATGATCTGCTTTCTCATACACGTTTGCAAATTAATGTAATGGGATATAATATCTTCTCCAACTACTCTTATAAAATGAAATGACTGTAAAAAAAGGAACTATTTAAAAAGAAAAGTAGAATATGTTTTGGGCAATTCTAAATGAAAGCTAGGACATTTTATTCGGGATCGAAGGAGAATTGGAGGATCATTGTGTAACGACCCAACTAGTCATTTTGAGAGTATTAGCCCCGAACACTTATTTATTGCTCCCTCTATTTTATTTTTGAGTTATGTGACTTGTCGGGTGCTTGGTG
Organism: Nicotiana obtusifolia; assembly: GCA_002018475.1. Taxonomy (NCBI): domain Eukaryota; kingdom Viridiplantae; phylum Streptophyta; class Magnoliopsida; order Solanales; family Solanaceae; genus Nicotiana; species Nicotiana obtusifolia. The sequence continues at coordinate 90,631 of MCJB01046612.1, forward strand.
TCGAATTCGGGAGAGATTCAGATTGGAATGGACCCATAGTCCCTAAAATGGAAGTTTAAGTCGTAGGAATTGACCATAGTTCGAACTGTGTGAAGGCAGCCTCGGAATGGATTTTAGATGGTTCCTACAGTTCCGTAGGGTGATTTTGGTCTTAGGAGCGTGTCCGGATGTTGATTTGGAGGTCCGTAGGTCATTTCTGCGTTAATTAGCGAAAGCTGAAAAATTGGATGATTTTTAGGAAGTTTGATCGAGAGTAAACTTTTTGATATCGGGGTCAGATTCCAATTCTAGAAGTTGGAGTAGGTTTATAATATCAATTATGACTTGTGTGCAAAATTTGAGGTCAATCGGACTTGATTTGATAGGTTTCGGCTGCAGATGTAAAAGTTTGAAGTTTTAAAGTTCATTAGGCTTGAATCGATGCACAATTCGTATTTTTAGCGTTGTTTGATATGATTTAAAGGCTCGATTAAGTTAGCATGATGTTTTAGAGATTGTTGGTAGGTTTGCTTGAGGTCCCCGGGGCCTCGAGGTAGTTTCAGATGGTTAACGGATCAAGTTGAAGCTTAAGGAATGGTTGAAGTGCACCAGTTCTGGTGCAACCGCACCTGCGCAAGTTTGACCGCAAGTGCGGGCCCGCGGAAGCGTGAGGCCAAGCGCAGAAGCAGAAATGAAGGGGTTGGTCAGTGGTCGCAGATGCGACGTGAAGGCCGCAGAAGCGGAGCCGCTTTTGCGGAAGGATGACCGCAGAAGCGAAGATTGAGGGAACTAAGGTGGCCAAGGTTTCCGCAGAAGCGGACGAGTGGGCGCAGAAGCGCGTCTGCAGATGCGGATGGATGTGTGCAGGTGCGATATCTGGGAGTTTAAGTGAGCTCCTCATATGTGGAGATTTCACCGTAAAAGAGAATTTTGGACCGCAAAAGCAGAAGTGCTGGGCAAAATGGTTTAAATCAAGGGTTTGCCATTTTCTTCATATTTTGAGATATAGAGCTCGGATTGAGGCGAAATTTCGAGGGTTTTTCAGAGGAAACATTTGGGTAAGTATTCTTGACTTATTTTTGATTAATTTCCACTAAGATATCATTTATTCTTCATTTAATTAAGGATTTAGGTTGAAAATTTTGTGAAAAAGGTGAAAAAAATTCTTAGGCCGAATTTTGAGGTTTTGATCAAGAGTGTTGGGTTTGAGTAATTTTGGTATGGGTGAACTCAATATCGAATGGGTGTTCGTATTTTGTGACTTTTACCCGATTCCGAGACGTGGGCCCGGGTCGATTTTTTTGGGCGAATTTCTAATTCCTTACTAAGTCGTAGATTTATTATTTAAATTAGTTTCTTGTAGTTGTATTTATAGTATGTAATTGCTTTTGGCTAGATTTTGGCCGTTTAGAGTCGGAAAATCGAGGAAAAGATATTCTTATTGACTGGTTGAGCTTGGTTTGAGGTAAGTGACTTGTCTAACCTTGTGTGGGGGAACCTCCCCTTAGGTTTTGATACTGTTATGATATTTACAATACGTGAAGGCCGTGTACGCGAGGTGACGAGTGCGTACTCGGGTTAAATGTTGAAAAATCCGATTCTTGTTGAGTAAATTTTTTTTTAATTCCTTAATTGAGTTGTTCTAGCATGTGTAATCATCATGTTTAGCCTAATGTAGCATGTCTACGTGTCTTAACTCTTACTTGAAATTTGTGCAACATGCTTAGTTGAATTACCTGCTTCCTTGATTTTGTATTCAGTTTTTAACTATAGGATTCCTTGCTGTAAATTCATTGTTCCATAGGTTATGAGTGTGTATTTACTTTTGGGACTACGAGGCGGTACTTCGGGAGCGCCCCTGTTGCATTCTTACTTTTGGGACTACGAGGAGGTACCTGGGGAACTCCCCCTGTTGTGTATTTACTTTGGGACTACAAGCAGTACCTCGGGAATGCCCCTGTTGCATATTTACTTTTGGGACTACGAGGCGGTACTTCGGGAGCTCCCCTGTTGTGTATTTACATTTGGAACCACGAGGCCGGACTTCGGGAGTGCCCTTGTTGTTTACCTCTATTTGCTGTGTTGTTACCTTTCTGTAGTTTCTCCATTGTTCAATTCTCAGTCAATTCAACATATTATTATATCTTCTGTTTTGTTTCCTTTTTATTCCAGTAGGGCCCTGACCTGACCTCGTCACTACTCTACCGAGGTTATGCTTGACACTTATTGGGTACCGTTGTGGTGTACTCATGCTACTCTTCTGCACATCTTTTTGTGCAGATCTAGGTTCTTCCTACGAGGCCAGATACCAGTGAGATAGCCGTGCATGGAGGCTTCAAGGTATATCTGCCAGCGTCCGCAGACCTCGGAGTCCCCTCTATCCTTATTATGTTATTTTTTTCCTCAATTTCCTTCAACTCTGATGTATAGAGACACTTAGTATTTCTTGTTAGATCTTGCGGCTTATTTCTACCGGATTTTGAAAGTTGTAATTATTTTGAATCGCAGTTTTATTTATTTCAGATGTTGAGGTTTGAGTTTCAGTTTTATATTCAGTTATTCCACAAATTGTTAGGCTTACTTAGTCTTAGAGATTATGTGTCATCACGATATCCTACGGAGGAAAATTGGGGTAGTGACAAGTTGGTATCAGAGCTCTAGGTTCATAGGTGTTGTGAGTCACGAGCAGGTTTAGTAGAGTCTCGCGGATCGGTACGGAGACGTCTATACTATCTTCGAAAGGCTATGAAACTGTTAGGAAAAACTTTACTTCTTTGATTCCTTATCGTGCGAGATTTTGACTTCGGATTCTAAAATTCTGTCTTTCTATTCTCTCACAGATGGTGAGGATACGTACAGCTGGATCAGATGAACAGACACCTACGCCCCCTGCTAGAGCCGCGAGAGGCCGGGGCCGGGGTAGAGGCTGAGGACGTCCACGTGGTGTAGCCAGAGCACTTGCATGAGCTGCTACAGAGGAGCCAGCTGTAGCTCTAGTTGGAGGGCAGACGCCTAAGATGCCTGTTACTGCACCAGCTCTCTAGGAGACTCTCGCCCAGTTTTTGAGCATGTTCAGCACCTTTGGCTCAGGCGGGATTGATACCACTTGCTCTTGCCATATCTCAGGCGGGGAGAGAAGCACAGACTCCCGCCGCCCGTACCCTATAGCAGCGGGTCCAGGCCGACCAGGTTCTTGAGATCATACCGATGCAGCCAGTAGCTCCAGTTCAGCCCGAGGTTAGGGCAGCAATTTCTGAGGTGGAGTAGCTCAAGCTCGACGAAAGGTACAAGAAGTATCAGCCTCCTACTTTCAGTGGCTTGGCGTCAGAGGATGCCCAGGGTTTTCTTGAGGAGTGCCACCATATCCTCCGTACTGCGGGTGTTGTGGAGTTTAGTAGGGTTTCTTTCACTATGTTCCAGCTTAGATGAGTGGCTTATTAGTGGTGGCGAACATATGAGTTGGGTAGTCTGGCCGAGGCAGCTTCACTCACTTGGACTCAGTTCTCAGATATGTTCTTGAGGGAGTATGTCCCTCAGAGTCTCAGAGATGCATGACGCGCAGAGTTTGAGCAGTTGCGCTAGGGTTCTATGACCGTGTTAGAGTATGCGGTCCGGTTTAGTGATTTGGCTAGGCATGCACCAGCCTTGGTTGCTATTGTTCGAGAGAGGGTTCGTCGATTTATTGAGGGGCTCAGCCCCAGTATCAGATTTAGCATGGCGCGAGAGCTGGAGATGGACATTGCATACCAGCAGGTAATGAGGATCGCCAGGAGATTGAAGGGTATGTTGACTCGGGAGAGAAAGGAGAGGGAGGCCAAGAGGTCTCGAGAGTCCGGCACAAATAGTGGTACTCATGCCCCAGCAACAGCTCGTCAGGGTAGGGGCTAATGGGTCGCCCTGTTCATTCAGCACTTCCAGCCACCAGCGGTGCTCCGACCATTCTTAAGCCCCAGACTCCTTATTATGCACCACCAATGTCTAGTGCACCTCCTGTATGGGGTGATTTCAGCGGTCAGTCTAACCGATCAGGCTCGAGCCAATCACAGCAACCACGTCCTCTGAGAGCTTGTTTTGAGTGTGGTGACACTCGTCATGTGGTGAGGGATTTCCCCAGGCTCGGGAAGGGTGCACCTCCATAGACCACTCAGGCATCGCGTGCTCCACCGGGTCCTTAGGCTATGGTTACAATTCCAGGTTCTCGAGGTGGAGGTCGGACAAGTAGAGGTCGCCCTAAAGGGGGAGGTCAGGCCAGATATTATGCCCTTCCCGCTAGGACAGAGGCAGTTGCATCCGATTCTGTCGTCACAGGTATTGTTCCGGTCTGTCATTGAGATGCATCAGTCTTATTTGATCCACACTCTACTTATTCCTATGTGTCATCTTATTTTGCCCCGTATTTGGGTGTATCTCGTGATTCTATTAGTTTTTCTGTCCATGTGTCTACACCTGTGGGTGATTCTATTATTGTTGACCGTGTGTATCGGTCGTGTTTGATTGTTCTTAGTGGTTTTGAGACAAAAGCTTATTCATTATTGCTCAGTATGGTGGATTTCGATGTTATTTTGGGCATGGACTAATTGTCACCCTATCACGCTATTTGATTGCCACGCCAAGACGGTGACGTTGGCTATGCCAGGTCTACCGCGGCTAGAGTGGTGAGGTACCTTAGATCATGTTACTAGCAGGGTTGTCTCATTTCTTAACGCTCAGCGAATGGTTGAGAAGGGGTGTGATGCGTATTTAGCATATGTGAGGGACGTTAGTGCTGATACTCCTACCGTTGAGTCAGTTCCGGTAGTGAGGGACTATTCAGATATATTCCCGGGGGATCTTCCGGGCATGCCGCCAGACAGGGATATTAACTTTGGCATTGATTTATTACCGGGCACTCAGCCCATTTCTATTCCACCTTATCGTATGGCCCCAACAGAGTTGAAAGAGTTAAAGGAACAATTGCAAGAGTTGCTCGATAAGGGCTTCATTTGGCCAAGTGTGTCGGCGTGGGGTGCTCCTGTCTTGTTGTAAAGAAGAAGGATGGTTCTATGCGAATTTGTATTGATTATCGCCAGTTGAACAAGGTAACAATGAAGAACAGATATCCATTGCCATGTATTGATGACCTATTTGATCAGCTTCAGGGTGCCAGAGTGTTCTCTAACACCGACTTGCGTTCAGGCTGTCATCAATTGAAGATTCGGGAGCCAGATATCCTGAAGACTGCTTTCAGGACTCGGTATGGTCATTACGAGTTCCTTCTGATGTCTTTTGGGCTGACCAACGCCCCAGCAGCATTCATGCACTTGATGCGTAATGTATTTCAGCCCTATCTTGACTCGTTCGTCATTGTGTTTATTGACGACATTCTGGTGTAATCTCGAAGCCGGGAGGATCACAATCAGCACCTGAGGACTGTGCTTCAGACCTTGAGAGAAAAGAAATTATATGCAAAATTTTCGAAGTGTGAATTTTGGCTAGACTCAGTGGCATTTTTGGGTCATGTAGTATTGAGTGAGGGGATCAAGGTAGATCCGAAGAAGATTGAAGCAGTACAGAGTTGGCCCAGACCATCCTCAGCTACGGAGATCTGGGGCTTTCTTGAATTGGCGGGGTATTACCGTCGATTTGTAGAGGGTTTCTCGTCTGTTGCAACACCTATGACTAGATTGACCCAGAAGGGGTGCTCCGTTCAGGTAGACCGAGGAGTGTAAAGAGAACTTTCAAATGCTCAAGACTGCTTTGACTACAGCCCCAGTGTTGGTGTTGCCTACTGGTTCGGGGTCCTATACGGTGTATTGTGATGCCCCACGCATTGGTCTCGGCGCCGTGTTGATGCAGGACGGTAGGGTGATCGCCTACGCGTCTAGACAACTGAAGGTGCATGAGAAGAACTATCATGTCCACGGCCTCGAGTTAGCGGCTATTGTTCATGCCTTGAAAATCTGGCGGCACTATTTGTATGGTGTCCCTTGTGAGGTCTACACCGATCACCGGAGTCTACAATATCTGTTTAAACAGAAGGATCTTAACTTGCGGCAGCGGAGGTGGTTGGAGTTGCTTAAGGATTATGACATCACCATTCTCTATCATCTTGGGAAGGCCAATGTGGTGGCCGATGCCTTGAGTTGCAAGGCGGATAGTTTGAGAAGTTTAGCATATCTACCAATATTAGAGAGGCCTTTAGCCTTGGATGTTCAGGCCTTGACCAACCAGTTTGTCAGATTAGATGTTTCCGAGCCGAGCAGAGTTTTGTCTTGTGTGGTTTCTCAGTCTTCTCTTTATGATCGTATCAAAGAGTGTCAGTATAATGACCCCCATCTGCTTGTACTTAAGGACGCGGTTCAGCATGGTGATGCACTTAAGGACACGGTTCAGCAAGGTGATGCCAAGGAAGTCATTGTTGGAGATGATAGTGTAGTACGGATGCAGGACAAGCTATATGTGCCCAATGTAGATGGTTTGCGTGAGTTGATTCTCCAAGAGGCTCACAGTTCGCGGTACTCTATTCATCCAGGTGCCGCGAAAATATATCAGGACTTGAGGCAGCACTATTGGTGGATGTGGATGAAGAAAGACATAGTGGAATATGCAGCTCGGTGCCTAAATTGTCAACAGGTGAAGTATGAGCATCAGCGACCAGGTGGAGTGCTTCAGAAGTTAGAGATTCCAGAGTGAAAATGGGAGCGGATCACTATGGATTTCGTTGTTAGACTCCCACGGACTCAGAGGAAGTTCGATGCAGTTTGGGTGATTATGGATAGATTGACCAAGTCAGCTCATTTCATTCCTGCGGTTACTACTTACTCTTCGGAGCAGCTGGCTCAGGTTTACATTCGTGAGATTGTTAGGCTTCATGGCGTGCCGGTATCTATCATCTCTGACCTGGGTATGCAGTTTACACCGTGGTTTTGGAGAGTCGTACATCATGAGTTGGGTACTTGGGTGGAGTTGAGTACATCATTTCACCCTTAGATAGACAGACAGTCCGAGCACATTATTCAGATATTAGAGGATATGCTTCGTGCGTGTGTGATGGATTTTGGGGGTGCTTGGGATCAATTCTTGCCACTTGTAGAGTTTACCTACAACAACAGTTATCAGTCGAGCATTCATATGGCACCGTATGAGGCTTTGTATGGTAGGCGGTGCTGATCTCCAGTGGGTTGGTTCGAGCCGAGCGAGGCTAGGCTATTTGGTACAGACTTGGTTCAGGATGCTTTGGAAAAGGTTAAACTGAATCAGGATCGACTTCGTACAGCCCAGTCCAGGCAAAAGAGTTATGCGGATCGGAAGGTTCGCGATGTTGCATTCATGGTTGGGGAGCGGGTCTTGCTCTGGATTTCGCCCATGAAGGGTGTTATGAGGTTCGGGAGGAAGGGCAAGGTGAGCCCTAGGTATATCGGGCCTTTTGAGATTCTTGAAAGGGTTGGAGAGGTGGCTTACAGACTTGCACTGCCATGTAATCTCTCTACAGTTCATCCAGTGTTCCATGTTTCCATGCTCTGGAAGTATCACAACGATCCGTCCCATGTGTTAGACTTCAACTCAGTCCAGTTGGACAAGGATCTATCTTATGTTGAGGAGCCGATGGCCATTTTGGATAGGCAGGTCCGAAAGGTGAAGTCAATAAAGGTGCAGTTGAGGGGTCATTCAGTCGAAGAGGCGACTTGGGAGACTGAGCATGATATGCGCAGCCGTTACCCTCATCTTTTCACCACTTCAGGTATGTCTCTATACTCGTTTGAGGACGAACGTTTGTCTTAAGAGGGGAGGATGTAATGACCCGGCCGGTCGTTTTGAGAGTATTAGCCCTGAACCCCTATTTATTGCTCCCTCTGTTGTTTACCTCTATTTGCCGTGTTGTTACCTTTATGTAATTTCTCATTGTTCAATTCTCAGTCATTTCAACATATTATTATACCTTCGATTTTGTTTCATTTTTATTCTAGTAGGGCCCTGACCTGACCTCGTTACTACTCTGCCGAGGTTAGGCTTGGGACTTACTGGGTACTGTTGTGGTGTACTCATGCTACTCTTCTGCACATCTTTTTGTCTAGATCCAGGTTCTTCCTACCAGGCTAGATACCAGAGAGATAGCCGTGCGTGGAGGCTTCAAGGTACATCTGCCAGCGTTCGCAGACCTCGAAGTCCCCCTCTATCTTTATTATATTGTTTTTTTCCTTAACTTCCTTCGACTCTAATGTATAGAAACACTTAGTATTTCTCATTAGAGCTTGTGACTTATTTCTACCGGGTTTTGAGAGTTGTGATTATTTTGAACCGCAATTTTATTTATTTCAGATGTTGAGGTTTGAGTTTCAGTTTTATATTCAGTTATTTCACAAATTGTTGTGCTTACCTAGTCTTGAAAATTTGATTCGTTGACACTGCATGTGTATACTCTCCACGAGTCTAAGATTTTCCAAAAGATTTCTTAACGAGAAGTAAACCAGCAAATGAAGAGAAGGAGAAACAAAAAGAAAAGAGACATTTGATGAAATTATATTGAAGTTGAAATCATTAGGAGCAATTTCAGTATCACATGTCTAAATTCTTATAATAAAATATGTAGAGAAAGTAAAAGTAAAATAATTTAAGGTATCTAATTAAATGACTCTATTAATAAGATTTTTTTTTGATTTCTCACTTGGTGTCCGTACCCATATTAATACTTGATTAAATTCGAATTTGTGCCGGGAAGTCTCATATTGGGAGGTAAATTGTTCCTTAACAAAGACGATTACATACTCATAACTTGAACCTGAGACCTATAATTAAGGATGAAGTAGTCTTTAACATTCCACCACAATCCTTGTTGATTTTACCAATAAAATATACTACTCACTAGATGACACACAAGATCTAGTTTTTGAAATGACAGCAACAGTTATATAGACTTTGAACAAATTAAACATGCAATGGTCGTTATCTCCATCGTGCTTTTAATAGGAAAGTAGTGATTTTAGTTTGATTTTCATTTTTGATTTCGCGTCTTCCGTTTAACATAAACGTACATGAAAACAAGGAAAAGTTTCTTCCTTTTGCATGGTATCCAAAACAAGACCAATAACAATATTGGCACACGACAGATCAGTCGCCTAAATTTACGAATCAACAATTATTTCCCCCTATTTCCTGTATCGATTTCCTAGTTATTTTTCTACCTTTTGATTAAGTCCACCCTCTTCCTACACATTCCTCCTCTCTGTTTTTCCTTCTATTTTCATCTTCCACATTAAAACTTCCATTAATGTTCCTATCTCCCATTTGATTAAAGAATAAAATAAGAAAAGCTGAGAAAAATGATTCCACAGCAATGGACGCCGCCTTGTAACAAGCAATGCACTAATAAATTCTCTGCTCTAACCCAAATTCCTTGTAATTTACTCTCCCTGTTTCTTGGATTCCCCCACCTCCCCAAAAAAAAAGTTTTATTTTGGTATGATATTTGGAAGACTCTGTTTGTGGATATGGGAATTTTGCTGTTTTTAGTAAAGGTCTTATTTTTGTGTTAATGTTTCCAATTAGGAATATATGCGTAGCTAGTTGTCGAAGAAAAGAAATGAACAATAACTATTACCAAGTTCATGTCTTTCTTGAGCTTCTTAAGAAATAATAGCAGTTTTATATATCTTGTTCAAATCTTTGAAATTGATATTAGTATGGGAATAAGATGGTCCAATAGAGCTGAATGAATCTAGAAAAAAATATAGGCGAACTCAACTATCTTGTGATTCAGATATAATTTTTTGACGGTTGCTTTGCGACATTCCTGTGGAAAATTGCAAGCATGTTTCACAGTTTCAAAGTTATAGAATATTGCTCCATTTTGGCTAATACTTGTGTAAATACGGGATGTTTTGTGCACCGGGCTGCCCTTAGAATGCAAAGAAACTGTAGCGAAGATTTTCAACATACTATCTCATTAGTTTTTTCCTCCTTTTAGTAGTTTATTTCCTGGAATACATATTTAGCTTGAAACCGCAACTCAAAATTTATGATGTGTAAATTTTTATAGGGAGAGTTTTTTGCAAAAAGGCGTGTGATGCTGATGGCGATGCATGGGAGGAATGTAAGTTCCAAGCTTCTATTTTATGATGTGTAAATTATTCTCTAATATAGCCAGCTTAAGTGAAGACATATATGGCCATTTGAACAAGCAATTAAGAGTTCATAACTCAAATTTCCAGAATGTCCATAATATGTTGCTTCTCTTTGTGATTGAACAAAAATCATCTATTGAATCAAGTATAACAGAAATTAAATGAAAAGGTATATACATGCAGGTTTGGAAGAATGTGCGGAGATGTGCTATAAGGGTCCAGTTCTGAAGGATCAACAATGGAGTGCTTATATTGATCGTGCCCCTGGTTCTGCTACCCAGTCTGAGGTTCCCCCATCTCTTCTTTAATTTTATAATCTCAAATTTGTTGTCCTTTTTAGACTTATTGTCAACATGTGATTTTACTTCCCTGTGTGTACAGCTTCAATAGAACTTTGTCCCTGTAGCAGGAGGGATGATAATGCTGAAAAATTGGTCTAAAAAAAGCTAACAACATGAATTTGTGGTGGCTGATCAACCAAACATCGATCGAGTATGGACTTGGAAACAAGATCCATGCACCATTAACTGAGAGTTGCGCTGATACAAGCTAATTTGTGAGGACAAGACGATTAGTAAAGAGTTGTTAATAATCACACATGAAATTTCTTTTTATACATCACAAAGATTTTTGTTTAAGGTGGAAAATAGTGACTAAAATCAGATCGTAAAGAAGAATTCCCAAGTGTTTTTACATCTTTACTATGTTGGCAACCGTCTGATATATATGTTGGCATTTGCAGCACAATTTTCAAGTGAACATACATTTGGCATGTACATGTATGTTAATACACTCTTGTTTTATGAATGCAGGATTGCCATCGTGCTTGTGTAGCTGGCTGTGGTTTCAAGGTCAGTGCTTTGTCTTATTTAAACCACTTGACAATTGATGGTCCCTTTCTGCTATTGCTTGCACAAAATTTCTCAACAAACATGGGATTAGTAGAAATTTCTTCTAAAAGACTGCTTGTCATCTGCATTTCTATGTTTTATTTTAACTGACTATTAACTTTTCGTTATGCAGTTTAATATCCCTTTTGAGAAAGTAAATAAAATCCAGCCAAGCAGGTCGTCCAAGCCTCTTGTAGAAGAGGAGCCAGCTGCTGAAAACAAGACAAAGCCCTGAAGCCAGTTGAACTACAGATGACATATCATTGAAGAAAATTTTGACATTTTCTACAACTGATTGTGTAATAGGCAAGAATAGCATACATAATATATTCTAAGGATTACTACTTTAGTTCAAAGATTTGTGCTAAGGCATGTAACATCGGGGTGAAAGTTGAGTTTTACAGACTTTATTCTAAAAGCACATTACGAAGCTTTTGTACAATTTTAAAACAAACAAACAATCAAAAGATTGCTATCAATTGAAATTAGGGGTGTATTATGGTCCGGGCCCGCGGGCCAAACGGGCCAGTTCAAATGGGCCGGTTCCTAGTGGTGCAAAAGTCCACCGCGGGCCGGTCTGGACCAAAAAGCCCACGAGCCCGGAACTGTTTGGTCTGGGACTGTCAGGTGTGCCTGGGCCGGGCCTAACGTGTTGGAAAATGCATTCTTATTTATGTAACCTTAACTAACGACTTTGTGTCTTGTTATAGGTTTTGATAATCGACAAATCATCATGGACAAACTACTAAGATTGCTATGGACTTTGTTAGAGTACAAGTCGAGCTTTCAAGATACTAGGAGTCGATGCTTGGAACAAGTCGATGAAGCAAAAAGATTGAAGACAAATGAAGTTGTCATTTAGTCTTAATGTTATTTTGAGTTTTAATGTGTTTGATTTATTTATCGTCTTTAATAACTTGGCTCAAAGTTTTAAAACGATTTCAAACACTTATTAAAACATTTTCAAAACAATTGATTTTACAAATCAATAAAATTATTAATCAAAATTTGCGCTGGAAATTTTACGGAAAGAGCCATACATTGACGTTACTGTAGCAATGTCACTGTAGCAACAGTACTGTAGCATCAAGTGATCTTTACTGTAGCAATTTCCAGAATGTGTAAGACATCGATGTCTGCCTTAATTCAGACATCGATGTCTGGGTAAATCCGTTGGCAAACGGGCAGAAATTTGAAATTGCTCAAAAGTCTTGTTTGAACTTTGAATTGGTTTGGCAAATCCCCCAACGGACATATGAGGTTTTTGGGTTATAAATACACCCTCATAAACCTCATTTGAACACAACACAATACCCAAATCATAAGATTATATTGCTTCAAGTTTTCTTAAGTATTTGAGCTATATTGAGCTATTTTCTTGAAGGCTAAAGTTGTGTTCTTGAGCTAGAATTTTCTTTACTTCATCTACTCTTGAGAGAGTTGTAATTCTAGTGAAACTTGTGTTGTCATACATCTAAGGGAAGTTGTCCCTTGTTGTATTAAGGAAGAGAGTCTTCCTTGTTGTTCACGGAGCTTGTGTGAGTCAAGTGTTCGTGAGTGTAACGGTTGGTTAGGCACCCGCAAGTCTAACATTGCAAAGCTTGTGTGATCAAGTCTTTGTGGAACGGTTGGTTAGGCACCCGCAAGTCTAACATTTGGAAAGCTTGTGTGATCAAGTCTTTGTGGTTGTAACGGTTTGTTAAGCACCCGTAAGCTTGACAGAGATAGTGAAATACGCAAGTGTGATCTTGAGGAGTGGACTAGCTACAAGTTGTAGTGAACCACTATACATCGTTGTGTACGTTCTCATTTATATTTCCGCACTTTATTTCTCGCAATCTTATTTTCGCACTTACATTTTCAATTGCATATCTTTATTGCGAAAATTTGGTAAAGCTCCTTAAAACGCTATTCACCCCCCCTCTAGCGTTGTGCATATATTCTAACAAAGCGCTATATCATATCTCGTGGCGGCATGCCACCCGATCCATTTATATCATTTAAATCTCAAAACTGCGTAAAAATGGCTGTTTGTAAAACAGTGAAAAACAACATGACGGTGTTCAAGTAATTAATCAAACCAGTGAGTAAACAGTGATAAATACCCCTGAAGGGTTCAAATAACCGGTACGAAGTTCAAATATGGCAATCAGCCCAATTCATGATGATATCAAATAAGTTTCAATCAAATATGTAGTAAAATCATCAATTGGGATGGACCAAGTCACAATCCTCAGTAGTAAACGACCCCACGCTCATTATCGAGCGCGTGCCTCACCTCAATATAGCACTACGATGTGCAATTCGGGGTTTCAAACCCTCAGAACATCATTTACAATCACTACTCACCTCAAACCGGCTAAATCCTTAGCCGACGACGCCTTTGCCCCTCGAATTGGTCTCCACGCGCGTCGAATCTACCCAAAATCGGAACGAATACGTCAGAATTAATTTGATTAAGTCAATACAATTTATAGGAATAAATTTCATATGAAAATACTAATTTTTCTAATAAAATCCGAAGTTTGCACTTAGATTCGCCCATGGGGCCCACGTCTCAGAACCTGACAAAATTTACAAAATCTGAACACTCATTCCGATACGAGTTCAACCATATCAAATTTACCAAATTCCGATAACGAATCGGCCTCCAAATCTTAAATCTAAACCTAAGGGTTTTCCACAATTTTTCCAACTTAAATCACCAATTAATTGCTAAAAATAGTGATAAACTAAGGTAATTCCTACAAAATTGAGTTAGGAACACTTACCCCAATGTTTCCCTTGAAAATCTTCCAAAAATCCCTTCAAGATTAGTTGCAATCCAAGTTATATAGCTCCAACGATATTCAAGATGGCCAAAATCCCCTCTTTTAAGAATTTGTCCAAGAAAATCTCCTTTGGATATAGTTTTGAGGTTGATTTGCTGTGATTCTATGGTGTTTGGGGTGTTTCTCTTTGTGGGTAACGGAAATGGATTTTTGTATGGCAAATGGGCACTAATTTCTATTTAAAAAGAGGTAAAAAATCGGAACAAAATAACCTCCAGGTGTTTAAAATGCTATAGCATTTCTCGTCGCCTAATAACATGCTGTCTGCATTCTGGTCGCATTTTTGACATTGCAATCTGTTACACTTTGCTGCGTAGCATAATCAACATGCTGTCCACATTTTGGATAGCATCGCGTAGCATTTCTGACATTTATGCAGATTTTCCTTTCCAACGATGAAATAGTCCGTTTAGTCACCCAAAACTCACTCGAGGCTTCCGGAAACTCAACCAAACATGCCAACATATCCCATAACATTATTTAAACTTGTTCCAACCATCGGAACGCTCAAAACAACCTCTCAACACCAAATTCGCGTTGGATTCAAGCCTAAGGATTTCAAAATCTTCTAAATCGCTCTTTTGATCTAAACCCAACCAAACTACGTCCGAATGACCTGAAATTTTGCACACAAGTCATAAATTACATATCGAAGCTACAGCAATTTTCGGAATTCCATTCCGACCCTTGGATCAAAATCTCGCCTATCAACCTGAAATCGCCAAAATTCTAACTTCACCAATTCAAGCCTAATTCTACATGGGATCTCCAAAACAAATTTCGATTTCACTCCTAAGTCATAAATCATCTATCGAAACTAATCGAATCGTCGGAATTCACATCCGAGCCTCCTAATTCATAGGTCAACATCCGATTGACTTTTTCGATTTAATCCTTCTTGAAAGAGACTAAGTGTCTCATTTCTTACCAATTTCACTTCGAACTCAACTACTCAACTTGGTTACGTAAAACACAGATAACGAAACATAATGAGACAGAAAATGGGAAGACGGAGTGGTAACCCACGAGACAACTGGCCAGGTCGTCACAATCATATATAAATACTATTAAAAATAAGAATTAGTGACGAATAGATTCTGTTGCTAAACAGAAAATCTGTCGCTAATTATATTTAGCGATGGATTAGCGACAAATTATGAAAAATTTTTGTCAGCTACGAGCAATTTAGCGACAGATTATTGATTGGTTTCCTTGTTTGGCGGAGAGGGTGAATTTTAAATTCTTACATCTGGCACTTAAGTTCAGCAGACACAACAACCGTAATACCAAATCATAATGTGAACACTTTCATTGAACAAATGGATTGCCTAATTACAATATATGATTAGCCTTGTTAAGTAGAGCTGGCACATTTACTTTAAACAATAGCATTAAACCCAGCTTAAACTTGCACTTTGAAGTCGTACGGATATACTATAATGGTCTTCGATCCATGCATTTTATTATTGCCTAATTTGTATAGTGTGTGGACTAATCTTTACCTTTAAAAAATAATTTGTACTTTGCATGTTATAATTATCCAATAAATTTGCTTATAATTTAGATGAAGTTATATATCTTCTTGTATATAATTGCCCTAATAGTTGATTCACACCAATTATAGAATAAAATGACCTGCATCATTAAGTCATCTTCACATGAAAACATGAATTCTTATGAAGAAATCGCATATAGTTATTTTAATATGAAAAAAGATAATTTTGTGACTTTATTAATATAACATATAAACCTTGGTCCTAAAGTAAATAGAAGTAAAATTGGGTAAAGTTGTTACAATCTGTAGATTCGTACGTTAGAATACGCCGTGAAATAGTTTACATATAAGAGCCTAAGAACCTAGAAAATAGTTCAAAAATCAAGAAAAGAGCAAAAGGTGCCGCAAAGTTGGATATGCTACCGCAAAACACAAATGCCGACCGCATATCCAACAATGAGATCGCAAAATGAAATAGATTTTCTGGGCAGAAAATTTTGTCAAAAATATAGCCAGTATGTGACCGCAAAACACAAATGCGGACCGCAAATGTGACATCCCCGTCGCATAATGAAGCAGAGTTCTGGGATGAAATCAACGTCAGAAATGCGACCAGAATGCGGTTACATTATTGAAAATGCGAACCGCAAACCTGACCCTCCTGCGTCGCATAGTGTGGCAGAATTCTGGGTTGAGAATTGCGACCAAAATACGAACCGCATGTCGCATTTGCAGCCGAAATCGATCGCAGACCTGAAAATGTCAGACACGTGTGTCACTTATTGACAGACCTATAAAAGGGGTCCAACCCAGTTCTTTCTTCATTATTCTAAACTTAAACACAGAAAGGAGACCCCCTACGACCCTTTCTCATAATCCCACACCAACTCAACCAGTTTCTTCCCCTTCAAAGCTCTAATCTGAAGAAGGAATCTAGAAATTGAAGAACTGAAGAAAAACCCTAGCTGAAGTTTCCTCCTTCTGCGAACCCGAATTGAGAGCGAGACTTAGAAATTGAGGAATCAAGGAAGAAGGCTAGATAATCCACATGCAAGGTAAGTTATTATTCCCTTTCATACAACCTTCTCTTGAGAATTCATGATATGTCGTTTCATGCATGTAAGGACTCATGGGAGAGTGATTGGAAATCAGGAATTCAGGATAATTACTGCCAAATGGAATGGGTTATGGTTATTTTGGGTTGTAGATGAGCTGTATGTGTTGTCAGTATGTTTATTATTGCCTAATTTGTATAGTGTGTGGACTAATCTTTAGCTTAAAAAAATTATTTGTACTTTGCATGTTATAATTATCCAATACCTTTGCTTATAATTTAGATGAAGTTATATATCTTCTTGTATATAATTGCCCTAATAGTTGATTCACACCAATTATAGAATAAAATGACCTGCATCTTTAAGTCATCTTCACATGAAAACATGAATTCTTATGAAGAAATCGCATATAGTTATTTTAATATGAAAAAAGATAATTTTGTGACTTTATTAATATAACATATAAACCTTGGTCCTAAAGTAAATAGAAGTAAAATTGGGTAAAGTTGTTACAATCTGTAGATTCGTACGTTAGAATACGCCGTGAAATAGTTTACATATAAGAGCCTAAGAACCTAGAAAATAGTTCAAAAATCAAGAAAAGAGCAAAAGGTGCCGCAAAGTTGGATATGCTACCGCAAAACACAAATGCCGACCGCATATCCAACAATGAGATCGCAAAATGAAATAGATTTTCTGGGCAGAAAATTTTGTCAAAAATATAGCCAGTATGTGACCGCAAAACACAAATGCGGACCGCAAATGTGACATCCCCGTCGCATAATGAAGCAGAGTTCTGGGATGAAATCAACGTCAGAAATGCGACCAGAATGCGGTTACATTATTGAAAATGCGAACCGCAAACCTGACCCTCCTGCGTCGCATAGTGTGGCAGAATTCTGGGTTGAGAATTGCGACCAAAATACGAACCGCATGTCGCATTTGCAGCCGAAATCGATCGCAGACCTGAAAATGTCAGACACGTGTGTCACTTATTGACAGACCTATAAAAGGGGTCCAACCCAGTTCTTTCTTCATTATTCTA